>JABUQX010058656.1:5000-10000 GCA_015478945.1 Trachelipus rathkii
AAAATAATGAAGGGCTTGCGTGAAATTTAGAATATATATATATATATATATATATATATATATATATATTATATATATATATATATATATATATATAATATATATATATATATATATATATATATATTATATATATATATATATATATATATATATATAATCGAATTAAGGTTCTCTTCGGTGAAAGGTCTAAAACTGCTTGGGGATTTTCTAGTAACATTTATTATAGTAACAATCATTTAAAAAAAAAGCCGACATCAATATAACATTAGTTTACTCAAAAGTTCATTCCATATTAATTTCATTAAATTCATTAAAATAAATCCGAAACAGTTCATCAATCAATAGATTCCTATAAATATCATTTAATACATCAAATAAATTACGAACAGTTCATTAATCAATAATTTATAATAAAAGCACGCCAATACAAAATAACAATATACATTAAATCAGTAATTGAAGATATACATTAAAAAAAACTGAAACTTATAGCGGCATGATTATTGACTTTAACCTACTTACAATAACTTTAACATATGCCATAAACTATACGAGTTGTTCCTTCAATCATTTTCCTGCTGAACAAGAATATCTTCCTCTTAAACCAACGCCCTTCGGGAAAAAAAACGCCGCCCAACCCGTCCCTCCAGGAAGTCAGTAACTTTACTATCAATCACGAGCATCCAGTAAGCCCGGCCGAGACGCCCGAGCACCCGTTGATCCTTCCCGTCGGTTGTCCGTCGTCAAGGTTGACACTCCCGCACTCGATCTGGCTTCCAAGTTTAGGTTCTCACACTTGGGTTCTCAAAACAGTTCCCACACTTGGGACTATAACAATTATCATCATAATAAATACTTAAACTTAATCACTTTTAAAACACTACTCAGGCTTCACTTGTCCGTCTCTACGGGATCTTTTAACTAAATTCTCCGTACAATCACATTGCACCCTTCCGCCATTTTAACAAACTTCTAGCTTCCTTGCGCGTTCTGTGGTGTTAATCTACTGTCTTTTTTTCAAATTTGCTTCGTCCGTAAATTCGATTCTTTTATTGCTTAGTTGGTTTATCATTTTATTATTTACAAACCTATTCCCACACTTGGGACTATAACAATTATCATCATAATAAATACTTAAACTTAATCACTTTTAAAACACTACTCAGGCTTCACTTTTCCGTCTCCATGGGATCTTTCAACTAAATTCTCCGTACAATCACATTGCACCCTTCCGCCATTTTAACAAACTTCTAGCTTCCTTGCGCGTTCTGTGGTGTTAATCTACTGTCCTTTTTTTTCAAATTTGCTTCTTCCGTAAATTCGATTCTTTTATTGCTTAGTTGGTTTATCATTTTATTATTTACAAACCTACTCCCAACTTTAGTATTATATTATATATATATAATATATATAGTATAATATATATATATATAATTATATATATATTATATATTATATAATATATAATATATATTATATTTATATATAAATATATATATATATATAATATAGATATTATATATATACATATATATATCTATATATATATATATATATATATTAATAAATATATATAATATATATAATATAATATTATATATATAATATATACCTATATATACCTATATATATTATATATATATTATATATATATATATATATATTATATATTATAATATATATATATATATATACATATTATATGTGTGTTGTATATGGAAAAATTAATATATATATATATATATATATATATATATATATATAATATATATATATATATATATATATAAAGAGTTCTCGGTGGGTCAGTGAATTAAAAAATTTTGCTCGCTTAATTAAAGATCATTGTTCTCAAGTTTAGGTACGATCCTTTTTCCACAGACTTTAGCATCAAAGCGTTTTTGCGTCATTGTACTTCTGAGACGGCTTTAACTCTTTTCAAAGTGGAGAATGACTATTCACATACAACTTGTGACACAGGGAGCTTTAGAAGCAGTTTGTAGGCAAGCATAATGCTCTTGTAGGCATCAGTAAAGTGGTCAAATTTTGGGGAGCACCTTGTACAGTAGAGAGGAAGGCTGTGCAGGACTTGCATGCACTTGACGTAGTTTTCCAGTCCTGTTCAGATTCACTGTGACTCTCTTGAATGTCTTCCTGCAGTGTGCAGGGCACTTTCATATAAACATCAGCTATTGATTTTTTCAGTGTTGACCACTGTTCTCCGAGGCAGTTGTTCCGCAGTGACACCATCATCAAATTTCAACATATGTTTATACAGTTCTTCTATAGGACGATGTTACTTGATCAAAGTTTCTTGGGTTAAAAAGACAGAGATCAGCATACAACGTTGATGTCGCTGATATATCAAACAGTTAATCAATGCTGTTTACAATAATATCTACTATTCGATTGTACATTTCAGTGCGATACTTCTTTATTGGTTCTTAAGCTGCAGCAGCTTTGTCCATTGACAGTTCGCCAGCAAAGCGTTTTTACAGTCTTTGCCGTTTTATAGGAAGGTAGTCTTCCATAACAAGATCAACATTCATTTCATTAAGTTGATTATTAGTCCATTGAACAAACTTTACAGCTGCATCATAACAAGTTTGGAAGTTATCCCGCAGCATCTGCATATTTTCTACCAATTCATACATCATCCGGTGCCCAATCAGCAAATCCAGTTGCACAGTTTGTAAATACTTGGAAGCGCTGTAGTGCGAGAGAATATTTAGATATTTATATACTTGTGCAGATAATAATGTCTAACTTAAGGAGATTGTCAATGCATCCGTGCTTAGATCTGGTCAGCAACTAGCTTTGTATTAAGAGTGGTGATAACGTCCATGAAAAGCGTTCCACTTCGGTGGTTGAATGAACCAAATACCTTCTTAAAAGTGGAATCTTTTATCACCAACTAGTTTTCCCGATTGTTCTAATTCGTTTGGCAGTTGTGGTGCGTTGACTCCAGATATTCATTAACTGATAAGATTTCTCGAAAAATACTATGATGTCATTCAGTTGTGAGATCAGTAATGCGCTATTTACCACAACACTTGTAGCTTCTGACATGACGAGATTTAACATACGTGCATGACATCAAACATGAGTCTGCATTGGAGCTTCTTTTGATAGATGATTTTTTGTAGTGCCCCTGCATGTTTTCTGCACCATCAGTTGATTTTCCAACACTGTTATTAAGGTCAAGATTTAATTCTAATATGACCTTAGAAACAAGCTGCACAAAAGCTTCGCCAGTAGATGCGTCACATTTTCACCACACTCACTAATCTTTCTCGAATAGTGCCAGTTCTATCAACATATCTAACAACAGCAGAGAACTGGTCTTGTGTTGAGATATTTTTAGTGGTGTCAATTTCGATAGCAAACATGTATGATTTATCTTTAAAAATCCACTGACGTATTTTATCCCGGATAACTGTGATAACAGAATTCACTTGTAGTTTTAAAAATCAAAGTTACCAATGGTCCTCGACATCGTGAACTCTTTGCCTTTTCCTTGTGCCTTTTGCTGTTATGAATAACGTGAAAGAGATGATCGGTGGTGGATTAATCATATTTCCGAAGTAGTTTAACAACTTTCAGAAATATACATGGTCAATCTCTCATTGTCAAGTGTGTATGCTGCTTCTTCATTACTTTCATTGTAGCTCAGCTCTCTCTCACCAATAAGTTTGACTCATCCACAACTCTTTCCAATCAATTGTCGTCTCTTTCTAACCCCAGCCATGCTGGCTTATCGTTTGAGTGAGTGTATAATGCTGTAGTAATCTATATGAAGAAGAAGAGAGTTCGTGCTTTTCAACATGTGTAGTGTACATGTCTCCAATCTATCATCCGTCAATGAAAGACGCGTCTCTCTGAGAGTGTGAGAAAACTAGAAACGCTGAATAGTGGAGAGAATGACTGTTCTGTTATGATGGCAAACGCACACTATTTGCTACCATCTTTTCTATTGAAACACCTCTTGACTACTCATTGTCATTTTAGATTAAGGTGTAGTTCCAAAAGCAAACAAGTGATGTGATCGACTACATTGGTTTGTTAAAGTAATTAACATGCTTCCTCTCTGTACGCAGCAGGAGTAGATCTTTAATGAGAGAGAGTATCTTAGCCACAGCATTATACAAAGGTTTCAGCTTGCCGATGTCCACCTACAGGATTCAGTATCCTCATCACCGTGTGCACTGATTTCATCAGTCTCATACCCAGTACTACTACTATTAGTAATAGTACTTATTTTAAACATATTCATAAAGATTGTGCACCTTGCAGCACTATCAGACAGTTTATTTTAATTTCTGCCATTTTCAGCACCTCCTATTCTTCTCCTTCTGGTTTGATACTTTGTCCATTGTTGGGATAGAACTTAATAATTACTGATTAGTGGCACCGTCTGGTAACTGATTACACCGTTACCGTTACAGAATATATTCAGATGCTGAAATGAAGAGAAAGAAAAATAAGTTGATATCGAAGTAAAATCGCATTTCGCAACATTAGAACCATTATGTAACTTTGTTGCAAATGCAATTTACTTCAATATCAACTTATTTTTACATACACACACTTAAGAGTGACATAACTATCAGAGAAAGCTGCCCATTTTTTAAATGATCCAACGGGCATTTCTCAAATGCAAAAATGGCCAATCCACACTTGCTCACACATCACTAAAACATAGCCAACACATACAACAGAACAGTATATTATAACATGCAAAAAAACACACTCTCTCTGATGCTTCTACCAAAAAAGGTCAGCCCATATGGATTCGAAACCACGTCCACGGTGGCTAGAATTTCCAAATGCGTTGAACCGACCGAAGCAGGATATATATTATATAATATATATATATATATTATATAATATATATATATTATATATATATTATATATATATATATATATATATATATATAATATATATATATATATAATATATATATTATATATATAGATATATATATATATATACTA
>JABUQX010058656.1:20000-27647 GCA_015478945.1 Trachelipus rathkii
TAGATATTTTATAATATATATATATATATATATATATATATATATATATTATATATATATATATATACATATATACAGTGAGAAATATGATCTTAAAAATAATGCTATATTAGTTATATTAATGAATGAAATTTTTTCAATATTAATAACACATAAATTGTTAATTTCATCAATCTGAATTATTCACGGTTTTATTAAACTGTACAATTGTTGTATAAGCTTTAATTGTTTTTTTCCATTCACTCTTCCACTAAGTATTATATTATAGTTCAATAATGTTTTATTAAGTATATAGTATATAATAATTGATCGTATGACTTGAACGTATGTATTAATTATCACTATTCACTATCATGTTATTACTATTATTATTATATTATATATATATTTATATTAAATATTGAAAGTTAATATATATTTAATATAATATAGTATACTATATATACTATATATTATATATTATATATATATATTATATATTATTTATATATATATATATATCTAATATATATATATATAACGTCAATTGTTGTAAGCTTTAATGTTTTTCCCATTCTCTGATTCAGATCTTTAAAAGAGCAGTATAAATGTCTTGATTGAACTTTTCTCCTGTTCTTTGAAGTACCTCCACAGTTCTTATGGAAATAGTCAAGATGCAATCGTAGAAAATATATTATTATAGATCAATTGTTGTAAGCCATCATGTTTTTTCTATTGTCCCTGATACATTTCTTCCATAGTATGAATGTCTTGATTGAACCATTCCTGTTCTTCGCAGTACCTTCACTATTCTTATAGAAAGTCAAAATGTAATCTCATAAATGCACTTTCATAGATGTGTGCTCTCCCAGTTTTAAACCTTTGCATCAGTTCTTCAACAACGCTTTCCTATTGTGGATCTTCAAGGTTATTCATGGCTGACTTTAAGGGCATGCCACACGCTTTTCTGTTTCACTCTTCGGCATCAAGCTTCATTTGCAGCATTCTTTTCTTCTGCTTCTCTTGCATCTTTTCTGCCTCCAACTTAACTTTTGAGCTTCAGCTTCTATCTTAGCTTTCTCTTCTCCCGCTTCAGCCTCAACGCTTAAGCTTTTTCTTTCATCTTCAGCTTGGCTTTCTGTCCAACGCGCGTAACTCTCCTTCTCTTAAGAGCAGCAGCTTATCTTCTCTTTCTCCAACTCACGCAGCTTCATCTCAGCTATTGTTTGTTCAATCTCTCACTTCCTTAGCTACTTTTGTTAGCCTTACAGCGGTCGGCTTCGGCCATTCTATCTCTATATAATGAGTTCAGATCGGATGTCCTTGCCCGAAAAAAATCCGATAGATTTGCACATTTCCACAAATTCAGCATTAGAAGTAGCCATAAAAAATCTGCTATATACAAAAAAAATTATAAATATACTCACTGAACATAAGTTACTTCGTTGACACACGACTCACAAATCACAGTCTTTCTCTACCAAATTCCTGAAATTTGGCTCTACAGATACAACGTATGAAAAACCAGATTCTCACCGCAAAAATTACAATATATATATATTATATTATAAAATATATATTATATTATATACTTAATTATATATAACTATTTATTATATAATTTATATTTATATATATATAATAATTTATATATATATGTAATATATATTTAAATATATAATTATATAATATATAGTTATTATATTATATAGTATATTATATATTACTATAATTTATGTAATATATATGATATATGTAAATATATACTTATTCAGTATTTTACATATATATGTACATTATATATTATAATATTAGTATATATATAATATTATATATATATATATAAATATATATATATATATATATATAAATTTTATATTATATATATTATTATACGCATTATTATAATGTGTAGTAATAAAGTACTATATTTATATATTATATATTATATATTATATATATAATTTATATTATATTATTATATATACATATATAATATATATTATATATATATACTGGTATACAATCTTTAAAGTAAAAAAAATTTGGGGGGCAAAAATCTTCGGCGGTAGAAATATGTATTATGCCCGAACAACATACATAAGTAAATCGGAAATTTCGACAATCACACTTTTCGCTTGCGCTCACTTTTGTAAATTTATTGCCGTATGACAATTATTAAAAATTTATTATATATGATTATATTATATAATATTTTATAAAAGTAAAAAACATATCCAGTATTAAATTATTCCAGTAGTATAAGTTTAAATAAGAAGTATTGTTGCATGCACAATCACTATTTCCCAATACGCATTTAAATATCATATACTTCAACTGTCAATAATAATAAACCGTTAACGGACTATAATTGACAGTTACACACAATTCAACAATATTATCCCAAATGTCCGATATTGTGAAAATACTTAAAGTAAGCTACTCCTAGCACCAGGTTCTATGCAACGCAATTACGACATGAATACACTTTCGCTCAAATATACTCCTTAACAAAATAGCAAACTTAATTACACAACAGGAATTCAAACATGATAACGATTAATACTGAAGGTTACAATACTAAATATCTTCACCGACAGGAACATACCCTAATTTACAATGTAATGGATGGTTCAAAATATTAAATTAAATGTCAAAACTTACTCTTCAGACTGATAAACAAATCCTTGGCCAGGCCCCCCTTGACAATCCAGATCCAACTATACTTTTAGATTCTCTAACCGTTATGTAACAGTATCTAAGATCTCTGTGATGAGCTACCGGCCTTGTCAATAATATGTGCAACTTATATTACTAAAATGACCAACTATCTCCCTGAAGATCATTTCAAGGCTGAGAACAACGGTTTGACCGGGTTCGTGCTTATGTGAAAACTGATCAGTCAATATCATTCGTTATTAAAGAATTTACCTGTCTTGTGATCATACTTTGATTCTATGAACCTCAATGTCATCCACGACTACTTTTAATAATGTCAACAAGAGAATCTCTAAACCATGAACAAAATGCATGACTCATATCTAAACCATCCTTGACGAACGTTTTAAAATCAAAGTTTAAATACTTTAAATAATAAAATACATAGCATGTAGTATTCCTGCTTTATCAAGATTATTTTTCGACTCATCAGAAATATGCGAGAGTGTTAACTTCTGCGTACAAGCACAAACTAATAGATAGGAACCTCAGTACTTAATCTAATGCATTAATTATATTTTACTTTAAATATTCCTTTCTTCTGCAAACACAAATCAACGACCATATATATACACATGCGATATGTAACCATCTATATGCTGCAAATGTTGTATGTGCAATTTATTTTTGACGAGGCTGTGAGCCTAGAACAAATATATAATTTATGTATAGTTGATTCGCCATAAAATGTACTAAAATCAAATAATATAAATATTTATGTTCAAGAATGTATATATAAATAACTAAAATATTTAACAAAATACAACTGGGTGATTTTGATAGTTACTCTAACAATTCTCTACTTGAAATTAATCAAATTTGAAATCTTCTTAAAACAATGGTCGATTTGTCAGTATGTGAACAAACATACAAGACCAATGCTGTTTACATTAACGGTTATCTTAATGCAGTGCGTTGCCTATAGTAAATTAAAAATTCTTTTGTTAGCAAATAAATCGTGCTGTGATAATTTAATCACTATGTTGATATAATTAAATATTTTAAACTTCTCCATCCCTGTATTTATTTTTAAGCACTTTCTAATATTTGTTACACCTTTAAAAATAAATACATAAAAATACAAGCTTACCTGCCAGTAATATCTAGCAACGACTTTCAAAACAATCACCTACAAATGTGCAAATTACAGACGACCTCTGATGGCATTGATACACTAACCAGAAATCTCATAAATTCACAAATGTTCTATGAGCACAAACTTACAATACCTTTTATCTTACAATAAAGATAAGAATGCTATTTTTACACTTTGAAATTTATCACCATATTTAATTTGAATAAAAATTACATACATTTTCCCAATAAATCACAGAACAAAACAGCTGCTGGCTACAATCATACTTTAACAGTAATTAAAAATTGATCGAATAATAAGCGGCCATTTCCAGAATACCAACTGTTATACACCTTTGGAGTTAAGTACAATGAAGCGAAAAATCCAATATCTTGTTTTACGTATTTATACGAATCTCAGTAATACAGTTTACGTCTCTTATCGAACATCACAAGCCCTTAGGAAATCAGTAAGTAAATTAATGATACATTTATACAATTATTAAAAACATATATTTACAGCCATTTCAAGTTAAGCGCGGGATAGGCATTTTTACAATATCATTAGTATTTCTCACAGAGAACATGACATATCCCTTCGTCTGTCAATCAGGATAAAAGTCTAAGCATTAAATTAGATTCAAGAACTACCCTTACAACACTTTAACAAAAAATGCATTTATTCATAAAATATTCATAACTATATATATAAATTAACTTATATATATATTAATACGCGCAGTAGCTCTTACCAATATCGCTTTAGAAAATATTAACAAAATAATAATATAATAATAAATATTATATTCATAAATAATATCATAATAATAAAATAATAATAAATAATAATAACTGAATAATTAATAACTATATATTATTTTCTAGTTGACACAACGGACCACTGCAATCAGATTTTAACTAAGTTCCAAAATGTTATCGAGTCTCATTGTTATGTTTCTCTTAACAATTACACCTATTTACTATTTTTGACTGGCCTTTGCAGACTACATTTTGAATATAGAACAAAAAAAAACAATATTGCGATGGCAACACGACCTCTATTTTAAAACTAATTTCAAATTGAAACAATTCTATATTCTTATGTAATACTGCCATTCAATTAAGCATGTATTTAGAAATCAAAAGTGCGGACCGTAATGGCAGAAAGCGATCCGGTAGTTTCAAAATCTATGTGCCCACATCATTCAAACTAAATCGTAACGAATTTGGTAAACGCTTTTTTTGCATGTTTAAATTATAATATAGATAGATGATCAAAATATTATTCAATTTATTTAAAGGTGAAGCATTATAATTTAAAAAAACTTTCCTTTTAAGTATGTTATAATTTTATATACTTATAAATATATGTTTACATATATTATTATATATATATATATTATATATTATATTATTATTATTATATATATATATATATATATATTTTATATACTATAAAACATCCCGGCGAGCAAGGTCTGGCCACTAAATCTCCATTAGCTCACAAGCAAACATGTCAGTATATAATATTATATCATTATATTACTTATATTATATATATTATTGTACATATATGACTATATAAATAATTATTATAATCTTTATACAATAGTCATTATAAACTTAAATCTTTGAGGACAAGTATTTAACCAGAGAAGAAACAGCATCCAACAGTTATGATTTAATTATAGATCGGAAATAAATGTGCTACATCTTATAAATCACACACCATAACTATGTTTATTCGTTGATGTCTATTTATAAGTTGAAACACGCCAACTAAACGTTCGTTTTCTCTCCGCATATATCTGAAGCCAAGAGAGAAACGCCAGCACAGTTAGTGAGGCTACGACAACTGAGCCATTAACAAGTGCCCAGGGCGTCGCCCCTGGGCCTCTTCTAATATATTGTTATACTAAAATTTAAAGGTGTTAGATTTTAATTAACTGATTCCTTATAATAGAAATCTCTTAGTTAAGTGTCATTCTCTGACACGCTAAATGTTGATCACAGTTGAAATAAAAGATACTAAATTAGAGAGAATGGTTGATCAAATCTATGTTACAGTATATCAGGCGATATAGCTTTCGCCCTGTGGCAATCTATCTAATAAATAACTATTTGTGGATTTGATTTACTCACGATAAATGTAGTCGACGGGTCTGTGGCCCAATTATTATTATTATGACAAATAAAATATATTCTTATTATGATCTGTGATCAACTATATAATGAAAATAATATTAACTAAAGAATAGACAGTCAAATTTTTTGAATACATCCCCATCTTATTTAATTAGCTATGTTACCCGAGGAAATATGTTCTCTGTGAGGATTTAATTCTTATGTTTATTTGATTAATGAACTATTAAAGTTGTTATTTAAGTTAGCCCAGAGTGACTGGCGAATATCTACCTGTCTGAAGAAAAGGGCCAGATAATTATAATAATAATAATAATCACTAATAATAAACGCTCCGGTGCTATTATGAAAGTGCTAGAATTATGCTAACCCAGTGAAGGAAATTTTTTTACTAGTGTTAAAGAAAGAAAGTGAAAGTTTGTGGTTTCTTCTTTAATAATTCTGAATAAAAGACCAAATTTAGCGTCTATAAAAAAAAATAAAAAGTCGTTAACCCAAAAAAAAAAAAAAAAAAAAAAAAAAAAAAAAAAAAAAAAAAAAAAAAAAAAAAAAAAAAAAAAAAAAAAAAAAAAAAAAAAAAAAAAAAAAAAAGATCTTCCAACGAAGGCCGATACCAGAAAGCTTCGACCTGCTATTATATGGGGGATGGGTAGAGGAAAAACTCCCCACCATTGAGATCATCCAAAAGCACGTAAGCAAAAGCTTTCTCTAAAAATGTGAAACTTAAGAAGAGAAAAGTCAAATTCTCAAGTTTATGACTCACTATCCAAACGATTTTTCCTGTTACCCGACGCGGTAGGCTAAACTCTGAAATTTGGATGGTAACAAGCGAGTCTAAAAAAAAAATAAAAAAAAAAAAAAATAAAGCCTCTACGATGAATTCGAGGGCTAAATAAAATTGGGAAGAAGTACAAAATACCCCAAAAGGAAAATTGCCTGGCTGCTAAAGACCGCCACTGCTCTTGAGGACGATCGGAGAAGTCTCTAAATGCTCCCATATGGTTTGTGTTTTTAACGAAAATAGTTTTGTAAGTGCAAATTTAAACTTATAATTATTTGGTTTATAAAAAATAATTAAGAACTTATTCTTCTCCTAGGCTCGATATTTTCAGTGTGTGATAAATTCAGATAGATTTCTTTGTCATCATCATAAATTATCAGTAATCCTGTCGTATTATATTTAATAAGATGTGGGTTGTCCCCTTTTCTTACTCCTAATATCCCCCAAAAAAATATTGGAGGGAAGAAGGATTCAACTGGTAATAAAACTTTTAAGAAATGCTTGTAATACGGGTACCGAAATAGGGAACGTGAACTTATAATAAAAATTTCCTTTTTATAGGAAAGAAAGTTAATTTGTGAGATACGAACAAACAATTTATATTTTAAATTGATGAAAATGTAGAACAAAGAAACACTTGTAAGACGGACTTTAAGGATATACCGTTGTTATTCAGTAAAGAAATCCTTCTCTGGGAGAAAAATTTAATCTGTATTTGAAGAATAGTAAAATTGTATATTTTAAAATCCGTGTAAGCAGCCTTGTAAAGTGCTCTTATATATGAGTATAAAAATTTTTCCCCTGAGAAATAAAATTGTAATTGTAGTTTAAGAATAAGAAATTTATAGTCTAAAAATTCTGTGATCGTCTTTAAGATAGGTTATGGCTATGCGGAATTCCAATATTTAAAAATTATGCCTATTTTATTTATTGATTATATATTAGATCATCTT
>JABUQX010058657.1:0-2500 GCA_015478945.1 Trachelipus rathkii
AGAGAGAGAGATTATATATATATATATATAATATATTATATATATATATATATATATATATATATATATATATCTATATATTATATAATATATATAATATATATGTATATTATTTTATATATATATTTATATATATATATAGTGTATATATATATAAGTCATTGAAAGAAACTATGTTGATTTTCACCAATACGGATAAATAAAGACGCGAGTTCGTACTTTCTTTATTTGGACATGATGTGAGTAAATAGCGAACAGGTTCTTCAATTTACTGATAATAGGATCTTTTTTCAGAAGAGATCGATATAGGGTGCGCTTAGATGTCTTCTTAGTTCTGTAACGGGGGCTTTATCTACTATAATAGTAGGTTGCCTTGAAAGACTTTCTGACTACTCCTACATAGCCTTTGAATTCTCATTCAATTTCTTCTTAATCGAATTCTATTAGATCTCAGGCACAGAGATTTATGTTGCTTTTCCCACTGTTTATCCTTCTCATCACGCTTCCCTCAATTATTCCGTGCAACGTTTGCTTGTAAGGCATTTGTCACTTGCTTGATCTCCACTCATATGTAGTAATTCTTCTTTGCGGAACCTTTTAGCTCTTGCAGCACTTTCATGCTTTCTTTACAATCAACTTACAAATAAGCTTTCCTTGTGCTCGCTTGAGTTCAATCTCTGTACTCCTGCCTTTTTTTCTCATCTTAATTTAGCACACAACTCAAGTTTTTGTTGCTTCAAATATTTGTGTGAGTATCCTGCAATCAGCTTATATTTGCTTTCGCAGTATCTTCTAATCTCTTTCTAATTACTTCTACTCTGTATATTTGGACGTTATCTATAGGCCTTCTTCTCTCTATTTGCAAGCCCTCAATTGCCACACTTGCAATATGATTGTGCTACAGCAAATTTCTCTCTTATTCTATATATTCCTTTTCTTCTTTAACTTTGTTTTGGATCAGTCGAAGGTAAAATGTATTTCTCAGTTGGCTGCATTTACAGTATTTCCTTTTATTTTATATTTTACTTACAAATATAATAACATTTCCCTTTTGATAAGAATATAGTTTTTTTTATTAATTCTTAGTTTATATCCATTTTCACAGTCCCTGCATCTTCCCTCAATAAGATTCAATTTTGTAATTGAGTCTTTAAAAAGGACTGTTGTACTTAAAAGTATTTTTGCCTTTGTTTCATTTACATCTACTACTCCTACTCTGTCTGAGTCATTCTTAAATACACCTTTAATATTTTTTTTCTCAATTCCACATGTTTCTTGCTTACAAATCAATCTATTATGAAAGAACTAAAATCACCTTCTTGTGTGTGTCTTCTCTTTTCTGTTAAGTCCATTGTTCATTTCTTTTCTTAATAATGGCAAATATTTTTTAATCCATCTTTTCAAAATAAATCTGCAAGATTGAACTTGTTTCCATCTTCTATATAAGTAACAATCTTTTATCTTGGAATATCCTGGTGGAAATTTTTAATAATTGCCTTTTAAGAATTATGTAGATGTTTGATGTTTAACGAGCCTTCTATTTTTTCTAAGTTTATTGTAGCCCCCCCCCCACTTCTGTATTGGAACCGGTTATTTCATGATGTTATTCAATTTCAACCCATAATAAAAGTATTCAATTGTGATCTGTACACTTATTAGGCTGTTCTGGAGTGAAGCTTTGTAATATATTTTATTCAGCTCTATGTGTCTTTGAAATGAGCTCCTTTGGTGAGAAGCATGAGATGACTGGAATATCCACGTCTAATTTCTTTTTGTTCAAGTACTTTGTTTACTTGTTTTGCTTGTTATTCCAGATTTTTCTAATTTGCTCTTTCAATTCTTTGTTTGTTTTTGTTGAAAAATTTGGTTCCAATTATCTGATGGATTGAATTTCCCATTTACCTTGCGGCAATTTAACAACCTTACAAAGCAGTATTAATTAGACCATGCAAACTTTCTTATGTTTGTCGTTATACTCAACTCACAAACAGAAAAATATTAAATCTCATACCGTTTTCTCTAACTTTTGTTCTCCCTTATAACTAAAAAATGGACGCAAATGCAACTATGCTAATTTGTAAACGGAGGTATGTCACTTTTCAAGTCTATCATTATGGGCAAGTCTCCATCAATTGTTCACGTTGCTCTTCCCATGAGCTTTCATGCAATTACTGCATTCATTAAAGAATCTTTCTATAATAATTCTGACTTTGCTCCAATAACGTTATACCAACCCTTTCTCTTTAATGTATTCTAAAATGTTTGTTTTCCTAAAATGGCCTTAATTCTTGAAAAATGCTTATAATAATGTACCCCGGACATGATGTTTATTACCGGACAAATGCATTGGAATTTTAAACCGTAATAGATCACATTCAGTCTCTTTATTCCTTATCACCTATTTCTTAAGACTTCCCTCATTTATCTTAAAAATGGTACGGAAATTTTGATAAAACTGTCTTACTTTGTAAAGTCCTGTTAATCTTTTTAATTTTCTATT
>JABUQX010058657.1:7500-10000 GCA_015478945.1 Trachelipus rathkii
CCAGGAGAAGATGGAGTGGCAGTAGAGAGTTGGTGATGGAGGGAGGAGAGGAATTGAAGGAGAGAGTTTATAACCTGTTAAACATTTGTTGGAGAGAGGAAAAAGTGCCGGATAGATGGGGGAAAGCTATAATAATACAAAGGTAAAGGAGATCCAAGCAACTGTGACAACTACAGAGGAATTTCATTGATGGACCACCTGGCAAAAAATCTACGAAAGAATATTGGAGGAGAAAGTTGAGAGTGATTGTGGAGCCGAGACTGGGGGAGGAACAGCACGGGTATAGAAGAGGAAGAGGAACGACATATCTTCTGTTTACACTAAGGATGGTTATGGAGAAGATGTTAGAATACGGCAAGAGTTTTTATGTTGCGTTTATTGATCTGCAAAAGGCTTTTGATTCTGTACCAAGCGAGAGACTATGGAGAGTCATGGAAGAAAATTATGGAGTGAGTGGTAGACTGAAGAAAACAATAATGAGTATGTACGAAAAATGTAGTTGTAACATCAGAACGGAGTGTGAAAACGATATATGGTTTGAAGTAAGAACAGGAGTTAAACCAGGTAGTGTATTATCGCCTTATTGTTCATTTTATATTTATGACGTGGTAATTAAGTAAAATGAAGGAGAGATTAGGAGTTTTTGATGGAGGTATAATGGCGTATGCGGACGACCTAGCATGTTGGAGTGAGGAGAAGGAGAAGATACGGGAGGTGGTGAGGTTGTTTGCGGAGGAGTTGGAGGAGGCGGGAATGAAGATGAATGTACATAAGACAGAGATATTAATGGTAACGGGAGAAAACGATGAAGGCATGAGGATGATGGTGGGGAAGAGGAGGTGAAGGCGGTGGATTCCAGCGTATATTTAGGTGGATGTTTTAACAGGGAGGGAGGATGTGGAGGAGAGATTACTAGAAGAATGGAAAATATGGACAAGCTATGAAAGCATTGTACCCATTGGCGAAGGACGGAAACGTTGGAATGGATGTTAAAAAGGTAATCTTCGAAAGTATACTGATGAACTTCGAACCTGCTGTGTGGAGGCTTGATCGTGGACTACTACGGAGAAGGGGAGAGACTCTCATTTCAGTGGCAGAAATGAGGGCTCTGAGAGCAATGACTGAAAGAAGCAGAAGAGACAGAATAAGGAACGAAGTGACCAGAGAAACTGTAGGAGTGAAGAAGATTATACTGAAGATGGATGTGGGATAGACTGAGATGGTGGGTGACATCTGGAAAGGAGGCAGCCTGTAGAATGCGAAAACAAGATGGGAATCGACACGGAGGGGAGAAGACCGAGAGGTAGACGAAGAAAAGATGGACCGATCGGTGAGGATTCCTCTAAAAGATGGCCAGCTACAACAATGAGATGGTTGAAGGAGAGAGTGGTACCAGGGGGATGTCTGGAAGAAGACCCTGCGCGACTGACAGGATGGAAATTCCTTCCTGGGATAGGAAAGTAAGGAGTAATAATATATATATATATATATATATATATATATTATTATATATATATATATATATATATATATATATATATATATATATATATATATTAATATATATATATATATATATTATATATATATGTATATATACTATAACATATATATATATATATATATATTATATATATAATATATATATTATATATATATATATATATATATATATATATATATTATATATATATATATATATATGATTTTTATTATTTTAATGTATATGTATAGTGTTATTATTATTTATTAATGTTTGTTGATATTTGTATTTTATTTATATATATATATATCGAAATCAATTTAAAGACGCTAAAATGTTTCGTATCGGTAAAAGTATATCAAACTTTTACCTGGTAACGATACTTACTGCTCACATAAATTGGCCGATACTATCATCGATTCGATACGCATGGTATCGGTGCATCGCTTAATATATTATATATATATAATATATATATTATATATATATAATATATTATATTATATAATATATATATATATATATATATATATATATATATATATATTATATATATATATATATATATATATATTATATATAATATATATATTATATATATATATATATATATATATATATACTATATATATATATATTATATATATATATGCATATCTCTTGATATATATATATATATATATATATATATATATTATTAGATCAGGAGGCTCCTAGCTCAGAGGTAGAGCACTCGCTTAGCAAGCGAGAGGGCCCAGGTTAGAGACTGGGTGGAGCGAGAGAATTTGAGCTATTCTCTATTAACTCTAGCTTCGTCTCACTCAGACGTTAATGAGTACATTGGTAGCGTGCTTTGCTACTAGTGGGAAAACTTCCGGCATCCGCGATAGGCCTGGCCAGCCAGCGGATTTAGCCGTTAGGCCCGTGATACCCAAGACCTTTCTCGATGGGTCCCACTGACAGGTCGTGAGACCTTCCTGGGGGAGGGACGTTTTTTTTTTTATATATATATAGATC
>JABUQX010058657.1:15000-25000 GCA_015478945.1 Trachelipus rathkii
CATGAATCAATAGATCAATAGATCATAGGCGGGTGGTTGGGTAGGGGACTGCAGGGATGGGGTGGTTTATTTACTGATTTACTAATTTTACTGCTTTAAAATCATAACCTATTTAACGCTTTACTGTGATATTATTATTCAAAAGAACTTATTTTTGTTATGTCAGGATAAAATTTTGCTATTTTTATGTTATGTTGGTTAAAAACTTGTTAATGTTTGCAATTATTCGTTGGGGTTATGATATTTTTAGACGAGGTTATGATGAATTTTCGTTAAATATTACGATGTTAATGTAAAAAATTTGTTACGTTAGTCATTATATTCGTTGTCAGTATGACGATTAGACAAGGTTATGCTAAATTTTTTTGTTAAATCTTAAAATTGTTAATGTAAAATGAACATTGATATGTTAGAGATATGCTTGAAAAAGTGTGAATAGGTTACGTTTTGTACGAAGTGTTAGCGTACTTTACTTGTTGTTAAGTGCGGAAGTTTGTTAATTTAGTAGTTTATTCGTACGTAATGTGTTGCTTTAGGTTTGTCGTTGCACATTATATTCTTAGTTCATGTTTGTTATGTTAGCTTTATTAATGTAAAAACGTTTGTTTACGTTAGCATATATTCGATTGGTTAGTATATAAAGAACTTATTTTTGGTGTTATGTTTATCCGAAATGATACATCGATATGTGACATGAATCAATAGATCAATAGATCAAAAGGTCCATGGAGGGAGGGTGGGGAGGGGTTGATGGTACTGCTTTACTGATTTACTAATTTACTGGGCTTTAAATCAGTAAACTATTACAATTTACTCATGATATTTTTATTCAAAGAACTTATTTTTTATATGTTTATGTTTGGATAAAACTTTGTTATGTTTACAGTTATTCGTTGGTCCGTATGATAATAGACAAGGTTATGATAATTTTGTTAATATTACTGTGTCAATGTAAAATTAACGTTAATATGTTAGAGATATGTTTGGAAAAAGTTTGGAATAGGTTACGTTCTTGTATGCAATGTTAGTTACTTTTATCTGGTGTTAAGTGTGGAACTTTTGTTTAATGTTAACAAGTTTATTCGTGCCATAAGTTGTGTTTAGGTTTTGTCGTTGTTACATTATTATTTCTAGTTTCATATGATGTTATGTTAGCTTTTTTAATGTGGAAACTTTGTTATGTTAGCATATATTCGTTTGTTAGTATATAAAGAACTCATTTTTGGTGCTATGTTATCCGAAATGATACTCGAAATGCGACGTAAATTAATAGTGTTTAATATAAAATTAAACCATTGATATGTAGAAATACATGCTTGAAACAAGTGTGAATAAGGTACGTTTTGTACGCTGTGCTAGGTACTTTAATGTTGTTATGTTATGGAACTTTGTTAATGTTAGTAGTTATTCGTACGTATGGTGTGTTAGGTTCGTCATTGTACATTATATTCTTAGTTCTGTAATGATATGTTAGCTTTATTAATGTGAAAACAATGTTACGTTTTCATATATTCGTTGGTTAGTATACAAAGAACTTATTTTTGTGTAATGTTTATCCGAAATGATACTCGATATGTGACCTGAAATCATTAGATAATAGATTTCCACAAAGTCATGGACGGGTGGGTAGGGAGGGGCGGGGAGTGGACGGGTGGTTTGATTTACTGATTTTACTGATTTACTTCTTTAAATGCTTTAAACTATTACATTTTACTATGATATTTTATTCACAGAACTTATTTTTATGTTATGTTTTGGATAAAACTTTTGTTTATTTTTTGGTTATGTTTGGATAAAACTTCTGTTATGTTTGCAATTATTTGTTGGGGATTATGATATTTAGGTAAGGTTATGAAAATAAATTTTTTTAAATATTACTCATGAAAATGTAAAAACTTTTTTACGTTAGCATATATTCGTTGGTCTGTATGATATAAGAAGGTTATGATACATTTTTTCTAAATGTTACTGTGTCAATGTAAATTAACATTATGATGTTAGAGATATGCTTGAAAAAAGTAAGAATAGGTTTCTGCGCTAAATGTTAGTTACTTTACTGGTGTTAAGTGTGGACTTTGCTAATGTTAACAGTTTTATTCGGTGTGTAAGTTGTGTTAGATTTGTCGTTTGTAAACATTATTTTCTTAGTTTCATTTGTTAATGCTAATGTTACTTTTATTGAATTGAAACTTTTTTACGTTAGAGTATATTCGTTGATCAGTATGATAATTACCATGTTAATAAAAAATTAACATTGTTAATGTTAGAGATATGCTTGACAAAAGGGTGAATAGGGTTACGTCTTTGTATGCTATGTTAGTTACTTTACTGTTGTTAAGTTGGGACCTTTTGTAATGTTAACAGTTTTTAATTCATGTTTAAGTGTGCGGGTTTGTCGTTGTGCATTATATTCATAGTTAAGATGATGCTAAGTAAGCTTTATTATCGTAAAAACTTGTTACGTTGATAATATTCGTTGATCAGTGTATAAAGAATTTGTTTTTTATGTTATGTTTATCCAAAATGATACTCGAAATGTGAACTGAATCAATAGATCAATAGATCGATAGATCATGGGAGGGGGGATGGTATGGAGGGTGGTGGGATCGGTTTTGAATTTACTGTTTACTGATTAATAGGTATGTAAACAAGACAATTTTACGTAAAATATACTTTGAATCAATAGATCATAGATCAATAGATCAATAGATCAAGAATGAACAGGAGGGTGGCTGGATGGTGCATTTGATTTTACTGATTTTACTGATATAAGGGTAATTGTAAAACATGACAGATTTTAGTAAAAAAATATGACTTGAATCAGTAGATCAACTAGCACTTAATCAATAGATCACGAATGGACAGGAGGTGTGGCTATGTGATTTGATTTACTGATTTACTGATTTAACTGCTTTAGATGTATGTGAAACATTGTAATTTTACTAAAAAATATGACTTGAATCAATAGATCAATAGATCAATAGATCAATAGATCAATAGATCAATAGATCAATAGATCAATAGATCAATAGATCAATAGATCAATAGATCACGGATGGATAGGAGGGTGGCTGGATGGTAATTTGATTTACTGATTTACTGATTTACTGCTTTAGGGTATGTAAAACATGACAATTTTACTAAAAAATATGACTTGAATCAATAGATCAATAGATCAATAGATCAATAGATCAATAGATCACGGAAGGGGTGAGGAGGGCTGTTTGATTTACTGATTTACTGCTTTAGGGTATGTAAAACATGACAATTTTACTAAAAAATATGACTTGAATCAATAGATCAATAGATCAATAGATCAATAGATCAATAGATCATGGAAGGGGTGAGGAGGGCAGTTTGATTTACTGATTTACTGATTTACTGCTTTAGGGTATGTAAAAACGTAAATTTGTAAGTTATAAACATAAAAAGAATAAGAAATTTTATTTATTTATTTATTTAATTATTTATTTATTTATTTATTTTTTATTTTATTTTTTTCTTGATGGTTCTGAAACCATCATTTTCGAAATCTACAGTCTCGATAACATATATAAGGATACCAACATTGTTGTTATACGAATGTTTATTAACTCATCACCGCACCGGCTCCAGCACCGGAGCCGGTACTGACTTCGACTCCTCTGACTCTGAATTCTTTTCAGACTCCTCCTTCCTCATTCTTCTTCCTTCCTCCTTCTTCCTTTCTTCTTCTCTTCTTCCTCTGTTTTGCATTCCATGCATTTCTTCTTCTTTTTTCAGGAGGGGGCCCCCCTCCGGGGGGGCCTCTGGAATCCGAAGCCGAATCCGACTCAGAATCCTTCTCCAACTCCGAATCCGAATCCTTTCTCCAAGTTTCAGTCTTCTGCGATTATTTTAATTTTTAAGGGGCAGCGTCCCCCTCACGGGGGACGCAGAGGGACGTAATCTCGTCTCCGACGAGATTACGTCATCATATAGCTCACATCCAAATTTTAGCCTGATACGTTAAGCCTAACATGAGCTGCGTTTCCAGAAGCCCGAGTGCAGCCCGTGTGCAAAATCGACTCGGAAACGCTTCGAATGGAAAAAAATTATATTAACCAATCAGAGAACAGGAAATTTGAGTATCTGGAAACGGCCGAGCGCTCCCGTCGGATCAGCTGACAATTGTAAACAATACTCTTATACTTATATTTATCTATTTTATGAAATGATACGATATATTTAGTATCCTTAATATAAAAATTAACTAAAATATTAAAAAACTTTTGGCAAGACATTTCCGACACATGTTTTGTAAAGAAATTTGTGTGTAAACAAAGTATCCTTCCGCAGCCCGCCCGTTTACTAATTCCCAAAATCGAGGATTTAACAACGGGCGCCTGACTGTGACGTTTACATAACGTAGAAATGCGCAAACGGGCTCCGGAAACGATGCATATGCGCCTGTGTGCCCGCCCGGGCTGCAGTCGGGCTTCTGGAAACGCAGCTATGGTTTTCAGGACGTATTTGACCTTGGCGCTAAGGGGGCAGCACCCACTTAGGGTACCCCTATCGTCACCAAAACTCGCCGGTGCGTAGCTTAACTCCTCAATCTTTTACTCGGAAAATGGAAGCGGCAAAAAGGGCGTAGCACATATTTCACCTTCGCTCTCGGGGGGAGGTACCCCCTATATATATATATATCCTAGAGACTTGAAATTTCCCGTCTAACGAGCTTAACACATACATAGAACATATTCCAAGTTTCAGACCGATACCTCTTATACTTTTTGAGAAAAGCTGTGGGCGGTCAAACAGACCCATTACTACAACGATTAATCGAATGTTAATTATTGTATTTATTTTCTTTCGATTATATTTTCAATGTAAAAAGCCAACCAGAGCACGTAGAAAGACGATTTAAACGTCGATTTTGGGTAAAAAACATCGATAAATCGATTGAAACCATCAAAAATGATCTACCGATCATTTAAAACCTTTAGGAACCAAAAAGCCCCCTCTGTGGGGCTACGCCCCCCTTTTGGGGGGCTAAACCTCCGAAAACGGTCTTCCAGACCTTAAATTCGGTCTCACCGACCTCGAAAACCCTAACCTTGACATGTCAAGCTTGAAAAACCAAATGTTGCAAAATGTTGCTTTGCAACATTTGCAACATCCGGTTGTAACTTCCGGATTTCAGTTTGGCTGTCAGTTGTTCACCCTATACTACTCTCATAGCTTAGGTTAGCTAAAATTGTATTGCAAAGGTATCAGGATTACTTAGGATTTGGCCCACAGAATCTATATATGAAAAAAAAAATACGGAACGTATTTTACCCACAAACATTATTTTTTACCTTTTCCTTCAATCATTAGCAGTAAAATCCCTTTTTCTCTATCATGCAAAATAAGCTTTATTTCCTTACTTTATTATCAAATTATTACATAATTCCAAATTTTCGTATCTTTCTCATCAGCAATCTTAATTAATTGTTAGTATCATATAATAACAATATATGAAAAAAAAAGTTAAAAAATCATTTATTTTCTGCGCCATGATAGGGCCTACTCAATAAGGTTATATATATATATATATATATATATATATACTATAATATATTATATATATAATATATAGGTAATATATAAATAATTATATATATATATATATATATATATATATATATAAATAAAAAAAAACATATATTAAATATATATATATATATATATATATATATATATATATATATATATATATATATATATATATATATATTATATATATATTATATATATATATATTATATATATATATATAGTATATTATTAATAATTATATATATATTATATATATATATATATATATATAAAGAAATGACCTGTTTTTAATTAATTAAAAAATTACACTAATTTTCTTTCATGTCTTTGAAATACGAGGAGGTATTAAATAATAGACAAGCCAGTGACGTTGCTAACGCAGTGTAGAAATATTAAAATTTTAAACGATCTATTTTGCTTCGCCTTAAGTAGCAAACATTAATTTAACATCAAAATTTACCCTATTATTTACCCCGATAATTCCGATCACTTCTGTTAATTACTAAGTTTTAAAATAGCACGGCAGAATAAAACATGAATTATTATATTTAAACACAATTGTTATATTTATAGTTGACTATTATTCCAGGTATTTGAGATTAATATATAAACATACAGTAATCACGACACGGAAGAAAAATTTATGAATTATAATATTTAAACTTTATATGGTGCATACAAACCAAAATTATTCTCCTTATGACTGCCCTAATTCAGTTATTCAAATTAATAAACAAGCAATAACTAAGGAAATAATTTACAAAAATCCTCATTTTTTTCATATTTCTTATTATAAATCTTCCAATATATTTTAACATCTTTATTTTTGTCCCTAAAATGACCCCGTTTTCGATTGTGCATTTCTGCCTTATTTTCTTCTAAGCTTTAATATCATAAAATAAACTCTTAAAAGCATTAAATAATATATATATATATATTATATATATATATATATATATAATATATATATATATTATATATTATATATAAATATATATATATTACTATATATATATACTATATAATATATATATAATATATATAGTATATATTACTATATATATAGTGGGCACGATAACGAAAAATGTTATCTCGATAACCGATAAAATCAGATAACCGAAAACTTAACATCGATAACAATATCCGATAACTCGCTGATAAAAATATCGCCGATAAGTCGATAACCGATAAATCGATAATCCAAATTTTTATGATATTTCATTTTATTATAAATAAAAATATTTAAAAAAAAACACGATACTTTGTTTTCGACTTTGGCTTTTAAGAAAATGTTAAAAATAAATGTATTACATCTTCTTTTCACCTATTTTACTAAGTTTATAAATATAAACATTTTCAGTTTTCTTTACCGACACGTACTCAGAAAATATGGGAATGTTGCTACTTGCTTACTATCACTTGCTAAAACATTTGGATTATCTTATTAAATTAAATTTAAATTTTTTTTCCCTTTGCTTCTCAGTATTCTTTTATAATAAAATTTTTATTTTCTAATTTATGCTTTGATGTTATAGATTCTATAATAATGTATATGTAAAAAGCCAAAGATAAAGGTTAGTAAAGGATTTGAAATGAAATCAAAGAATAAGTTACAACTTATCAATAAAATATATAAAAATCTAGGTTCTGGCCTTCTGCAGGCATTTGTATGTTCTCCTTCATAAACATGAGCATATTAAAGTTATCATCTGACAGAGAATTCCTCTTAGCTTCTATAGATATCTTTGCCAAGGGAGAACAATCGCTTCACCGCAGCGCTAGACGGCATTGCAGTATTGTACTTTATTAAGAGATCAATGAGCACCTTCTCATGGCTTAAAAGCTAGGTCTGAGGCGGTCTGTCGATTTCGCCTGCAGCCACTTATTTAGAATGAGAGCAGCTTACTCTTGCATTGATCTTTGATGACGATTAATTTGAGTTAGTTCAGTATATCATCATCAACCACAGATGCCTTGAGTAGTAGTTCCTTCCTTTCCATATGTCCTTTTCCCTCGCAGCTGCTGGTACTGTTGGGCGTTCTAGAGTTCGGTACGCCGAAATAACCCTTCCACCTTCTTCATCAGGGCCTTGACCTCTGACTTTTTGGCAATTGTTTCTTCAAAAGCCCTCATCCACATCAGGCGAAACTTGGGGTGGAAGGCAGTGTCCAGAAGGTACTCCTCATCTTCAAAGGTGCTGGAAAACCTCTTGTCTTTGACGTCAAGGAGGCTATTGACCAGAGGGTTGCAGAACTGGAGATTGGCATTGGTCTTCAAGTCAATCAGCTTTTTTTTGGTCACAATGAGGGTTGGGATCAGGCAGCCCAGATAACACTGTTTCTCCCCTTGGATTTGATCCAGTGCAACGGCGACTGGTGCCATGACCTGATAATTGAAAAAGAAATATTATTTAACTAGTTTTAAAATGGAAGCATTACTCTGCATTAGCTAAAAAGTAAAAAGATAAAAGAATTGAAATAACGTCTCGCTAATGCTTCTAGTTTATTACCCAGCATATTCTTGACATACATATCAATATCATAGATATATATAATATATATATATATATATATAATATAATATATATATATATATATATATATATATATATATATATATATATATATATATATTATATATATTCATATATATATATATACAAAAAAGTTTATCGCGATACCCATTATTGATAAAAGATTTTATCGAATAGCAGATAACCCGAAACCGTTATCGCGATAAATTATCGCCATATAGTTATCGGTAGTTTGGAACAAAAAATTATCGCATACAGGATATCGGTAAAAGATTTATCAGATAATAGATCAATATTATATATATATAATATATATATATATATAATATATATATATATATATATATATATATATATATAATTATATTATATATAATATATATATTATAATATATATATATATAATATAATATAATATATATAATATATATATATATATTATATATATATATATATATATAGTCGATAGCTAACTCTTTTAAAGTTTGATTAAATGGAAAAGCGAACCGGGAGCTAATTCTTGTGATAAAACATGGAACCGTTTTTTATGTCACCTCAGCTGATCGTTCCATTATGATCCCGAGAAAAAGAAACATCAAGAATATTAAGGGCAGACGAAAGTTTGGGTTATGTGTTATATGCCCCAACAAGAAATTCTAGAAAGATCAGAGGTTATTTGTCCCAAGGCCGGCCCCCTAGCGTGAGCTACTTGGTGTTGGGCGGGGCATTATTCAAAATGAAATGAGTAATGAAGGATAATGTCTTCAGCCTTGGAGTGGATATGTGAAGAAGTAATAGAGAGAATGTCATTAATGAAAAGAAGAAAAAGAGTAGGATAACGACAAAATTCTGAACAACTACCACCATTTATAGATTTAGAGGTTATAAACGGTGACTGTTAAAGGAAAAGAATCAGTGACAAAGGGAAAGAAAAATCGCAGAGAACGTTTCTTACGAAGACCATACTGGCGAGAAAGATACGATTTAAAGAATTGAGATGTTTCCAAATCTTCCTCTTAAGGAGAGATTCGAAAACTTTAGAAATAATAGAAGTTAAAGCCAAGGCTGCGAACCGCAGCCGGAGCCACTGCGCCGCAATGTATTGGGTAGAACCGAAATTTTTTGGAGGTGTGGAGCCGGAGTAGGAGCAGACAAAAAAAGGAGCGGCTCCCTTCTTCGGCAGTCACAAATATCCTTACCTTGCTGAAAAGAAAATTTAAGCAGAGGTCTTGACTGTTGGAAAATTTTATAGAGAACTGAAGCATCTAATTAATGCTTTCGAAAATAAAGGAAGGATTTTAAGAAATAAAAAAATTCCATGGAAAGAATAACTGAAAACCGGATATTTTTTCGGCCATCAATGTTGATGCACAATTCAAAATGTTCCTCAGAACTGAAGGTCTGATATTAAAAGCTAAGAATGCTCTTTGTGATCTAAGACTTAAAATGAATAACACGATAGAGCAGGAATCTTGATCAGAGTCAGATAGTTCATCAGTTTCAGGAATTCTTTCATCGTACAGTAGTATCTTGTCAGACAAAGATGAAGAACCAAAATTTGATAGAGAATGAAATCAATTACAGCACGCAGAAAAGCGATTGAAAAAGACAACAGCCATTAACCTTTAACCCAAAATTCCTCTAGAAAAATATAAATTAGAATTCCATAATACATTAGATCCACCGAAAATCATATATAACTGTTACGAAGATAATTCCTTAATATGCAAAGATTTTGCAGTTACAGCCACGCCTTATACTCAAGTGGGTGTTGAGGGCTTATTTTCGGATTTAAAAATAACTAGAAATCGGATCTAAGAACATCGTTAAAGGAAGATTTTATTGAAGCAGTTTCATTTTTAAGAAAAACTGTTTGGAATATAATTATATTACATATGTTCAGGC
>JABUQX010058658.1:0-12500 GCA_015478945.1 Trachelipus rathkii
GATTGTTTTTCGAAGATATTTTTTTTTAGAAAGATCTGCTGAATCAATTTTCCAAGATAGTGCAGAACATTATTCCGATCCGTGTGTTGAGTCTGAAGCCGAAGTTGAAGCTGGAGCCGGAGCCAGAGCCTGGAGCCGGAGCCGCGGAGCCACGATCCTGGTTATGATTTTTTTTCTAAAAATAAAGTTTAGATTGAAAAATTTAAATGCCATGATTAACGTCTGACAATTTTCAAATAGTACACGATTGGTCAGATCCGATGCCGAAGGTGAAGTCCGGACGCCGGAGTCTGGACGCCCGGTATCGTGCCGGAGCTGGAGCTGGAGCCGGAGCCGGAGCCTGGGTATGAATTTTTTTTCACAAAAATCATTTTTCTTACTCGGTGACAAAATTTCGTAATGCTCAGAGAGACGTACTGAACCATTTTCAAATAGTGCAGAATCCTTAGTCCGGATCCGGATCCGGAGTCCGGAGCCGGAGTCGAATGTGGGAGCCGAAGTTAGAGCCGGTGCCGTAGTTTGATTTTTTTTTTTTGTCGAAAATAGTTTTTTTAGTAAAAAAATTTATTGCCAGAAGAAGTGCTGACAATTTTCAAATAGTGCAGAAACCTTAGTTGAATCCGGATCCGGAGGGGAGCCGGATTCGGAGCCGGATTCTGGGGATAAAATTTTTTAAGAAAAATTTTTTTTAAAATATGAAAAATTTGTTGCCGAAGACGTGCTGCACAGGTTTCAAATAGTACAAATCCTTAGTCGGATCCGATCCGGAGCCGTATCCGGAGCCGAAGGTCGGAGCCAGAGTCAGAGCCGGCGCAATAGTATAAATTTTTTTCTGAAGAATATTTTTTTAGATGAAAAATTTATTGCCAGAAATCGTGCTAAATAATTTTCAAATAGTGCAGAAACCTTTAGTCGATCCCCGGAGCCGATAACCGTAGATTTTGATTCCGGAGCCGGAGCCGGAAACCCTGGGTATGAATTTTTTTTCAAAAAATATTTTTTAGTGAAAAATTTATTGCCAGCAAGACGTGCTGAACAATTTTTCAAATAGTGCAGAAAACCTTAGTCGGTCCGGATCGGAGCCGGAGCCGGAGCCGGATTCGGAGCGATCCTGGGTATAAATTTTTTTCAAGAAATAATTTTCTTAGATGAAAAATTTATTGCCAAGAAGACCTTGCTGACCAATTTTCAATACGTGCAAGAATCCTTAATCGGAACCGGATTTAGAGTCGGAGCCGGAGCCGGATTCAAAGTCGGAGATGGAGTCGGAGTCGGAGTCGGAGCCGGATCCTGGGGATGAATTTTTCGAAAAATATTTTTTTTAGGTGAAAATTTTAATTGATAGAAGACGTCTGAAACAATTTCAAAATAGTGAAGGAACCTTTTGATGGCATCCGATCCGGAGCAGGATCCGGAGTCGGATCCGGAGCCGGAAATCTTGCTTATAAATATTTTTCAAAGAAATATTTTTAGTTGAACAATGTATTGCCAGAAGATCGCTGACTAATGTTTCAAATAGTTCAAAAACCTTAGTCGGATCCGGATCCGGAGTCGGAACCGGAACCGGAGTTAGAGCCGGATCCAGTTTATAAATTTTTTCAAGAAATATTTTTTTAGTGAAAAATTTATTGCCGGAAGACGTGCTGAACAATGTTCAAATAGTGCAGAAACCTTAGTTGAATCCGGATCCGGAGTCGGAAACGAAGCCGGATTCTGGGTATAATTTTGTTCCTATAAATATTTTTTTTGGTGAAAAGTTTATTGCCAGAAGACGTGCTAAACAATTTTTAAATAGTGCAGAAACCTTAGTCGGATCCAGCGTCGGATCTGGAGCCGCAGCCGGAGTATGAAACGGAACCGGATTCTGGGCATAAATTTTTTCAAAAAATATTTTTGTACGTGAAAAATTTATTGCCAGAAAGTACTGCACAATTCTCAAACAGTGCAAGAAAACTAGATTCGTCGGAGTTGGAGCCGGAGCCGGAGAAAAGTATTTATTTTTTTTTTGGGTTGTAAAAAAAATATATCAAAGGCTTGAATTGATTCAATTGAAAAAGAATATATATATATATATATATATATATATATATATATATATATATATATAATATATAGTAATTATATATATATATTATATATATATATATATATATATATATATTATATATATATAATATAAAATATTATATATATATATATATATATGGATTGGGTTATGAAAGTAAATCAGAGAGGTGGGGTGAGGTAGTCAAGGGAATGTGTTAGAGTAAATGGAGAGAAAGAGAGTGGAGGGTGCCTATCCTATTATATGCGGATGATTAAGTTTAGTGTGGCGAATCTGAAAAATAGTTTTGAGGGGATTAGTAGAGAGAGAGATTTGGCAGTTGTAAGGAGGTGTTTTATAAGGTAAACCGTAGAATAGAGTAAAGGGTTCTGGTTTTTGAGTGAGGATAGTTCTGTGTAAAGTTTATGTAGATGGTGACCAGCTGGAACAAATGTCTGAAGTTCAAATATTAAGGATATATGTGGATGAAAAGGGAAACGGATGAAATGCAGAATGTAGTATGAAAGTTGGAATGGACAGGAAGATGGTGTGCAATTAAATCTTAGTGGATTCAAAGGGAATAAGTCCTTGAGTGTGCTAGGGTTCTTACACAGAACGGTATGCATTACCTGTGCTTATGTATAGTCGTGAGACTATGTCTGGAATAAAGAGTAACAGATATAAAGTATACGATGTTAGACTTCCTGCTAGGCTACACGGCAATTTTGATAGTTCTCCTGGTTCACAGGAAGCAACCAACCAAAGTCAGGCCACGCCGACATGGGAACATCATTTGTTGCGACATTTGCAATAATAAGACGAAGAAAAATTTCACTCGCGCCAGGACTCGAACAGTAACTAACAGCGTCACCGAGTTAGACAATGTACAGGAATGTTCCACGCTAGTCGATGCCGACAGCACACAAAAATATGGTATCTCTTTACAGTTTTCAATTTTCCTGCTTCGATATCACTGCTTTGAAACTCGATAATTATTTAAATCCATACGAAGGGCTGGTTTGGAACCCCTGCTGGGCTACACGGCATGCTTGGGTGTTCTTGGGTTACAGGAGCAACCGACCAAAGTTCAAGCAACACCGACATGGGCACAACATGCTTGTTTGGACAAATTTGCAATAATAAGACGAAACAAATTTCACTCGCGCCAGGACTCGAACCATCGACAACAGCGTCGCCTTTAGACAATGTACAGGAGGCCCTACCACTAGTTGCGATCCGCCTCCCAGAAAAAGAAGCATCTAGGAAGTTTCCAATTTCTTGCTTCGATATCACTCTCCTTTGAAACTCGATATTTATTCAAACCCATAGAAGGGTGGTTGGAACCCCTGCTGGGGCTAAACGGCATTCTGTTACAGGAGCAACCAACCAAAGTCAGACCACGTCAAGAAATGGGCCACACATGTCTGTTGCGACAAATTTGCAATAATAAGACCAAGAAAAATTTCACTCGCGCCAGGATACGAACCATCGACAAAAGCGTCGCTGCTAGACAATGTACAAGAGGTTCTACCACAAGTCAGATCCGACACCCCAGAAAAAAAAAGGTATTTCGTTACAGTTTTTAAGTTCCCTGCTTCGATTTCTAACTGCTTTGAAACTCGATACTAATTTAAATCCACAAAAGGATGGTTGGAACCCCTTCTGGGGCTACACAGCATTCTTCAAGCTGCTCAATAGGGTAAACAGGAACAACCGACCAAGGTCAAGGAACGCCCAACAGGCGGCACAACAATGCTTCTTACGAACAAATTTGCAATAAGGACGAAAAAAATTCGCTCGCGCCAGAACTAGAACTTATCTACGATATAGGTGGCTTTACTACTAGTCCGATCCGCCTATCCTAGAAAAAAGACGCATCTCGGAAGTTTTCAAATCTCATGCTTCAATATCACTGCTTTGAAACTCGACACTTACTTAAATTCACAGAAGGATGGTTGGAACCCCTGCTGTGGCTACACGGCATTCTTCTGGGGTCTTTCCTGGTTATAGGAGCAACCGAAAGCAAAGTCAAGAAACGCCGACATGCGCACAAGATGCTTGTTGCGACAAAATTTGCAATAATAAGGACGAAAAATTTCATCTCGCGACAGACTCCAGAAACCATCGCAAATGCGTCGCGTTAGACAATGTAGAGGGTGGCTCTACACCTAGTCCGATCCAGCCTCCCCGAAAAAAAAGAAGGCAATCTCGAAAGTTTTCAAATCTCCTGCTTCGATTTCACTGCTTTGAAACTCAATACTTATTTAAATCCACAGAAGGATGGTTGGAACCCCTGCTAGGGCTACACGGCATTCTTCAGCGGTGTTCATGTGTTACAGGAGCAACCGACCAAAGTCAAGGAACGCCGACATGGGCACAATATGCTTGTTGCGACAAATTTGCAATAATAAGTCGAAAAAAAATTCATTCGCGCCAGGACTCGAACCATCGACAACAGCGTTGCCGTTAGACAATGTACAGGAGGCTCTACGCAAACTAGTCGATGCGCTCCTCAAAAAAGGAAGGCAGCTCGAAGATTTCAAATCCTCCTACTTTCGATACACTGCTTTGAAATCGCTACATATATATTCACAGAAGGGTGGTTGGAACCCCCTCTGGGCTACACGGGCATGTTTCTAGGGTGCTCATGGTTACAGGAGCAGAGCCGACAAAGTCAGGATCGCCGACATGCCCACAACATGCTCGTTGCGAGAAATTTGCAATAATAAGAACGAAAAAAAATTCACTCGCGCCAGGACACGAACCATCACAAGAGTGTCGCCGTTAGACAATGTACAGGAGGCTTTACTACTAGTCCCGATCCGCCGGCTCCCCAAAAAAAAAAGACATTGTGGAACAGTTTTCAAGTCACCTGCTTCGTGACATCACTGCTTTGAAACTGAACTTATTTAATCAATAAAAGGTTGCTTGGAACCTATAATATAATAATATATATATATTATATATATATATATATATAATATATATATAAAATATATATATATATAATATATATATATATATATATATATATATATATATATATTATATATATATATATATAATATATATATATATATATATATATATATATGAAGAATAAAGTTTTTTTTTGCCGTCTAAAAAATGAAAAATTTTCCAATTGTTTATTATTTTTGTTTTTCTAGCATTTCATTTTTCCCTTACATGAGATATAAAAAAAAATTCATTAAAAAAAACGAACAGATCTTTTTTTTTCTCGCAAATTTGTACCAAGCTCACATAATAAAACGTGTTAACAAAACTGACGTTTATATTATAATGTTTTGGTAAACGTAAGGTGTGTCAGCCATGGATCACTATTCTCTGTTCAAAAATTTTTAAAGTACTTTTCAGAGATTGTAAAAAAAATTTTTGAAAAACAAATTTTCAAATAAGGTGTCTAACTAAAATTTATTACCACACTAAATTGGAGTATTTTAGTGCAAAAAAAATTGAAATATCTTGAAAATTAAAGATTTTATGGCAGTTTTGTGGAAATTCAAAAAAAAAAAAATTCCTCTCTTCACCCTAAAAACTGTTCAAAAACAAACAGTTTTTTTGTTTTTTTTTCATAAATTAAAGATATCATAGTTGTTCATCAAAAAAAAAAATATTTACTTTTATCGGTTTGGAATAGTTGAGAATTTGCTATGAAGTCTCCCCTTAAGCTTATATTCGTAGGTTAGTATATAAAGGACTTATTTTTGTGTTATGTTTATCCAAAATGATACTCGAAATATGACTTGAATCAATAAGTTCATAGATCACAGGCGGGTGGGTTGGTAGGGGACTGCAGGGATGTGGTTTGATTTACTGATTTAATGCTATATTTCCTGCTTTAAAATCAGTAAAACTATTACGCTTTACTGTGATATTTTTATTCATAAAGAACTTATTTTTATGTTATGTCAGGATAAAATTTTGTTATTTTTTTGTTATGTTTGGTTAAAACTTTGTTATGTTTGCAATTATTCGCTGGGGATTATGATATTTAGAAAAGATTATGATGAATTTTTTGTTAAATATTACGAAGTTGATGTAAAAAATTTGTTACGTTAGCATTATATTCTTTGTCCGTATAATGATTAGACAGGTTTATGCTAAATTTTGTAAATATTAACGATGTTAATGTAAATTAAAATTGATTATGTTAGAGAATATGCCTTGAAAAAGTTGTATAGGTTACCGTTTTGTACGAAGTGATTAGGTACTTTTACTGCTGTTAAGTGCGGAAACTTTGTTAAATGTTAGTAGTTTATTTCGTACATATAGTGTGTTAGGTTTGTCGTTGTACGATGACTCCTTTTGAGGTCCGGTTTGTCATGGGAGCTCTTATTAATGTAAATAAACGTCGTTACGTTAGCATATATTCGATGGTTTAGTATATAACGAACTTATTTGTGTTACATGTGTGGATAAAACTATTTGTTATGTTTTACATTATTCGTTGGTCTTATGAATAATTAGACAAGGTTATGATAAATTCTTGCGTTAATATTACTATGTCAATGGTAAAATTTAACGTTAATATTTAGAGATATGCTTGGAAAAAAGTATGAATTAGGTTAAGTATTGTATGCAATGTTAAGTTACTTTAACAGGTGTTACAGTGTGGACTTTGTTAATGTTTAACAGTTTTTATTCGTGGTTTTAAGTTTGTGGTACTTTTGTCTTTGTAATTTTTCGTAATTCATATGATGCTATGTTAGCTTATTAATGTGAAAACATTGTTAATGTTAGCATATATTTTCCCCTGCTTGGTATATAAAGAAACTCATTTTTTGTGCTAGAGTTTATCCGAAATGATACTCGAAATGCGAAGTAAATCAATAGTGTTAATGTAAAAATAACATGATATGTTAGAGATATGTTTGAAAAAGTGTGATAGGTTACGTTTTGTACGATGTGTTAGGGACTTTACTGTTGTTAAGTATGAACCTTGTTAATGGTTAATGCTTTATTTCAGGCGTAAGGAGTTATTAAGGTTTTTGTCATTGTAACATTATATTCTTAGTACTGATAATGCCATGTTTAGCTTTTATTTAATGTGCATAACAATGTTAGTTAGCATATATTGGTTAGATAGTATATAAGATTGCTTATTTTTTGTAACAATGTAATTGTATGTTGTTGATTATTGTTGTTGTTATTGTTGTTGTTGTAATTGTTTTTTTGTTGTTGTCTAACGAGAATATATACTCTTTTGAAACTGATATGGTTCGTTCGTGCATTGTTTTTGTTTACTTTCTTCTGATTGGTTGAAAGAAAGGAATCTCATTACCTTTAAGGATTGTTTTTATCACTCTATTTTTCTTCAGTAGGATATTATTTCACCGTTTGATACGATGACATCGCCCCGCCTCTCTACGCTTGTTGTTGATATCTTCAAGAGGAGTTTCGTTATTCCCAGCGATGTGTCATTTATATTTAATCGTAACCGAATGGCGGTCGCTACATTGCTTTGTATCCCGCCAGAGAAACAAATAATAGACCTTTAATTCGTTTGTGTTGATTTGGATCCATCAAGATTACCGACATCGCTGGCTGCATGGGTAGAGGATAAGTGGTGTGTTATCCGATAGATCGACGCTTAGTGAAATATCTAACTGGAAAGACAGCGTAAGTGGTTCTAGATAAGAAATTAGACTTGTTGTTCTCGTCGTGTGACGGATATTAAAACCCTTTGAACGATGTCCGCGTCTACTGGAAACCCAATCGATTGTGTGACCTTCATGCGTACGTGTATAGGTTTTACAGTTCGGAACATCTAAAAATATTACAGCATTGCTTAAAATAAAAAACGAAATTAACGATGTTGCCATACTTGAGGACATAATACATATAGCATATGGTGTTAATCTATTGAATATTTACACCGAAACATAATGGTTTCCGTATGCTATACAGGATGTGGGTTTAATAACTATCAGCTGGATGAGTTTCTTCTCTCTTGTATGAGAGAAATGAGTGCTGCTGAATCGTCATACGCCGAAAAATGGTTTAGTGTTGCCTGAAGGCATTTAATACTTACATTCTTTCAAAGGGTGTTGAATCTTTAGAGAAATATATAGAACGTACCCAAAGTTATGTTGAATCCTTTGTTCTCTGATTAGATGAATTAATTTATGTTTAAAATAAACTTATGTTTTTTATGTATTTATATGTTTTTATGAATTTATATAACGCTCTTTTCAATGAAATTATATGTTATAAAAATGAAAACTTGTTTTACTTTCCGCTATGTCGCTTTAAATTGACTAAGTGTTAATGATAGCTGTTTTATTCCGTCTCGTTGTTGTGTGTTAAGAAGCGTTATGTTCATATTTTAGCTTTACAGGGGTAAAACTTTACTTTGTTTGACTTTACCCATTAGGTATTATGCTGGTTCGGTAAGGTTATGCTAAATTTTTTTGTTAAATATTACTAGTCTTAATGTAAAAATTAACATTGTCATGTTGGTGATATGTTTGAATAAAGTGTGAATGGATTATGTTTTGTGAGTCTTGTTTAGTTACTTTACTGTTGATAAGTTTGGACCTTTGTTAATGTTAGCAATTTATTCTTGCTTAAGAATGTATCAGTGTTTGTTCGTTTTGTATTATATTCTTAGTTGCTATGCAAGTGTTATGTTGCTTTATATGTGAAAAACTTTGTTACGTTTAGCATACTTTCGCTGGTCTGTATGATAATTAAACAAAGTTATGGTAAATTTTTGTTAATATTACCCAGTTAATGTAAAATTAACATTGTCAATTTAGAGACAATGCTGTTGACAAACGTGTGAATAAGTTACATTTTTTGTATTAATGTTAGTTCTTTACTGTTGTTAAGTATGGAACTTTTGTTAATGTTACGTTAACATTTTATTCCTGTTTAAGATGTGTTAGGTTTGTCCTTCTACGTTTATTCATAGTTCAGATGATGCTAAGTAAGCTTATTAAATGTGAGAACGTTATTAGATGAAGATGATGAGGATGTTTATATATTGAGCAAAGTTTCAGATATCACACATGCTCCTGATTTTACCACTATTTCGATATATCAAATAGATCAGGATGACAGGGGGTGGCAGGAGGGGGCTGGATGGTGTTTGATTTACTAATTTACTGCTTTACGGGTATGTAAACGTTACAATTTTAGTATACAAAAATATGACTTGAATCAGTAGATCAATAAATCAATAGATCAACAACTGACAGGAGGGAGGCGGGATGGTGGTTTGATGGTTACTGATTTACTGCTTTAGGGTATGTAAAAACGTAAATTTTTGATATAAATTTGAGATTCAATAAAGTTTTCGAAATTTTATATTTATTTTTTATTTATTTCTTCTTTGTTTCTGAAACCATTATTTTTGAAATCTACAGATCCAATAACATATTATAAATAACACCCAAATATTGTAACATTACACAAAATATTAATAACTCGGCACCGCATCGGAGCCAGCACCGGTGTAGCTGTCAACTCCTACTCCTATGTGTCAGACCCCTTCTCCACTCTTTCCTTCTTTATTCATCTTTCATCCTTCTTTCTTCCTCCTTCGTTCTTTGTTTTGCACTCTGTGCTTTTTTTCAGTTGGGGCCCCTACGGAGGGGGGGCCCTAGACACCCTATACGGTCTTATAACCATCATATTCGAGATCTACGGGTTCGATAATCTATATAAGCACGCCAATATTGTTGTTATACGAATGTTTATTAATTCGGCACCGCAGTGGCTCCAGCACCGGTGCCGGAGCCAACTCCTCAGATTCCAATATCAACTATTTCTAGAAATTCAACTCTGAATCCTCTCACTAAATTTCAGCCTTATACGAACACTTCGATTTTTTAAAGGGGGTGGGGTCCCCCTTCGGGGGGGGGGACCCACGGGGACCTAACCTCGTCTACGACTAGGGTACTTCATCATCTAACCACCCTCCAAATTTTAGCACGATACGATAAGTTCGGTGTCTATGGCTGGCTGGGGTTCGGAGTCGGAGTCAGAACGGTGGACGGCAAACTCAGATTCGATCAAATCTTCGACGTAATAATAATAATAATAGTGTGTGTGTGTGTATGCGCATGCGCGCGCGCTCTCTCGCGCTCACTCGCTTCGGACACCTGGGCGATTGGGCCGAAGTCTCGTTAAGCCTAATCTCACCCTCTCAGAGCCCGCAACAAGGGCGTAAGCGCAATATTTGCGTCGACCCTTGGGGGGAGGTACCCCCTATATACATCCTAGAGACTTGAAATTTACCCTGTTTCGAGCTTAACCCATACATAGATTATATTCCAAGTTTCAAACCTATACATCTATTCCTTCATATCGAAAAGGGTGGTATCTACCAAATGGCAGCGTCATTACTCTCTACAAACAATAAATTTGGACGTAACTCGAAGATTTGATAGTTTGGAAAAAATTACTTGTATTTCAGTTCACCGTATCTAGATCCTCGATATAAAGGGAATTTTTTTTACTGCACCTTCTTATATTTTGAAGGAAGTTAAGGTAGAATTAACAAAACAATGTAAGGAACTTTATTCAGAATATGGAAAGGATATATCTAGTAACAGACATCCTTAAAGAATTTAAACTGCAGAAATAAAGCAAACTTCAACATCCAAGCCAAAAACTCTGCTAGAAACCATGAACGCTCAGTTAACATCAAGTAGTGATGATGATACAGAAATAGACCTTAATGAAAGTGTTTTGGCTGATATAGCAAAATATCTAAAATAAAAAAAGGATCGATTCCGAAGATGATCCTCTAATGTGGTTTAGAGAGAACAAAACATAACTTCAAAGAGTTGAAGATGATGGCCAAAAGATATTTGTCATCCCGCATCTAGTAGTATACCAAGCGAACAACTTTCCAGCGGTGTTGGATAACTTATAGCGAGAAAAGAATGATATTAACAGGATAAATTGCTGAATTTTGTTATTCCTTAAATCTAACTTCCCGCTTCTAAAATTCAATTTCAAACACGAATAATTAAAGAAGCTTCTTTTGTCCAATACTTTCCAGTTTCCATAGAGCGGAGGATGGGGAAAGTGGTTGGTGTTGTGCATTGTGCGTGGGTCCCCGTCCCGCATCCTAGTGACTCTTGTAAGCAAAGGCTAAATTGCAAATTAAATGACCAGAAATTTAAAATTTTCAGGGTTATAATAATAATAATAATAATAATAATAATAATAATAATAATAATAATAATAATAATAATAATAATAATAATAATAATAATAATAATAATAATAATTAATATTAATAATAATAATAATAATAATAATAATAATAATAATAATAATAATGATGATAATAATTAATATTATTATTATTATTATTATTATTATTATTATTATTATTATTATTATTATTATTATTATTATTATTATTATTATTATTATTATTATTATTATTATTATTATTATTATTATTATTATTTTTTTATTATTATAATATTATTATTATTATTATTATTATTAATTATTATTATTATTATTATTATTATTATTAAATTATTATTATTATTTTGTTATTATTATTATTATTATTATTATTTATCATTATTATTTATTATTATTATTATTATTATTATTTATTATTATTATTATTATTATTATATTCTTATTATTATTATTATTTATTAGTAAGTAGTAGTATGTAGTAGTATAGTGTAGTAGTAGTAAGTAGTAAACAAGCATTGTTTGGAATTTTTTTTTATTGCACAACCGCAACTGCAACCGCAATCGCAACCGCAATCGCAACCGCAACCGCGGTTGTTGAAAATTTAGGAACCGCAAAAACCACAAAACCCTGGTTGTTGAATAATTCTTTAGGAACCGCAAAAAAAAACCGCAACCGCGGTTATGCAAAAATTCAGCTTCGCTCCATCACTAATATATATATATATATATATATATATATATATATATATATAATATATATATATATATATATATATTATATATATATATATATATATATATATATTATATATTATATATATATATACTATTATATATATATAATATATATATATAATATATATATAAATATTAAATTAAATTAATTTTACTCCTCTGAGATTTTAGGGGGGGGGGGTTGTGTGTGTTGTGTGTGTGTGTTTGTGTAGGTGTGTGTGTTGTGTGTGTGTGTGTGTGTGTGTGTGTGTGTGTGTGTGTGTGTGTGAAATCGTACAATGCATTAACATTAAAATAATAAATTGCAAAGGTTTATTAAAGACGCATTTTTTCTTAAACCATTAAATTTATAATTTATAATATAATATAAATTTCAGATATATTATATATTATATTTATATATATATCTCATTATATACTTTAGATATATCTATATATTTAATATATAATAATATATATATGATATATATATATATCAGTGGCGAATTCCTGCCTAATGTTTGGACGCATGCAATGCTGGAAACTAAAA
>JABUQX010058658.1:17500-22500 GCA_015478945.1 Trachelipus rathkii
AGCCATGAAGGCAAAGTATTTTTTCATCTAGTAGTGATGACTAGTAGGAATGTTTATCATAGGAAATTTCAAAAAACATTCAGATGTATCTAGGCGAAAAAAAAAGAGTTCCTCTGGAGGATAATCCACTTGAATGGTGGAAAAACCAAATGAATAAGTATCCCTAATATGGCTGTATTGGAAAAACCAAATGAATAAGTATCCTAATATGGCTGTATTAGCAAGGTCATATATTGCATGTCCCCCTTCAAGTGTTGCAAGCGAGCGCCTTTTTAGAGATGCTGGTCTTAATTTTGATGAAAAACGTTCCAGGCTCGCAGCGAAACGAGCAGAAAATTATTGTTCCTCAAATATAACTTACCTATTTTAGAATTTGAATATTAAAGTTTTAAAAACTCTTTTCCAAAGGCCAGTGTTGTAAACAATTTTTGCAAGAAAAAACATAAAAATGAGAACCATTAGATAAATTAATGTTTTTTGATTGTTTACAGAACAATATAGGTCGGATTGTGTCCTGTGTTAACGTTCGCCCAACCGAAGGTTCTACACCTGCGTTCCTCGTCTGGAGATCCCATGCCCAAAAGACTTCAACCGGTGGAGCGAAGTCGTCGTGGTGGTTTCTCAAAAGGTCACGCTTCACCTCACCTTCTGTAGGAGGTACGGTCCTTGGGGTCGTCACCGCACTGCACTATACCCTAACTAAATACAACATACTTATAACATTTATTCAGTAATTCAACCTTCCCAAAAACACTTATTTATCTGAATTATATATATATATATATATATATATATATATATATATATATATATATATATTATTATTACATATTATTATATATTATTATTATTATATATACATATATTACATATTATTATTATTATTATTAAAAATTATATTACATATATTATATTATATATTATTTATATTATATTATATTATTATTATTATATATATATATATATATTACTACATATTATTATTATTATTACATATTATTATTATATATTATTATATATATATTATATACATATATTTATATTATATAATATTATATATTATTATTATTATTATTATTACATATTATATTATATATATATACATATATACATATATTATATATATTATTATTATTATATTATATATTATTAATATATATATATATATATTAAATATATATATATATATATATATATTATATATATATTACATATATATTATTATTATATACATATATATATATGTATACATGTATTTAGAGATTAGTACATATCTACAGTTGATTATTCTTCTCATTCAATAGATAGGTTCTTATATATTATTATATTATTATTATATATACATATGTTATTGTTATTTAAAGTATACTAATATAGAATTATAATGCTATCTTATTATATTATTATTATTATTATTATATTATATTATGTTATTATTGTTATTAGTAACTATATTAATATAATGTTATCTTGGTATTAAGTGACTATTACATAGAAATATTATTATTATTATTATTATTGTGCATATATATTTTATATTATATATATATTATTATATTATATTATTATATATATATATATATTATATTATTATATATTATTATTATTATTATTATATATTATTATTAGAAAAAATAATATATTTTTATGAGGTTTCCAAACTAGGACCTGTTGTAATTGTTAGTATATAGAAATTAGAAATTTATTTTTAGATCTACATATTATTATTATTATTATACATATTATTAGATAAATACATACATATACATATATATACAGAGGTACTGCTGGTATATGTGGCGGTACATGTATCGGGCGATACTTTTTGTACCGATACCGGTATCGCCCAACACTTTTGAAAAGTACCGATGTAACGGTATCGCCCAATCAAATTTTTATGTACCGGTACCGAAAAACATCGGTACTTTTATTCGGTACATTTTTGGTGTATCATGGCCATGCTTTGTTATAGGAATGTTTTTTTTTTATTTTTTTTTTTTTTTTTTAATAGATAGTTATGAAATAATGTACTTATTAATATTCTGTGGTAAAACTTTGTTTTTAAATTATTATATGAAAAAGTAGGCCTCCAAATATCATATTTATAACTATGGACGAAATTATCAATTATAAGACACCAGCTGATTTACACTGATTTTCATGAAACTTAGAAGAAATGTTGTAAATGATCCGTAGTGAACGAAAGTTTTAAAAATAAATTTAGAAAATGAGCCTGAAAAAAGTTGTCTGCAAATTTCATACTTCATGACTAATACTGCCAGATGCTTCAATTTGTTAAAAAAATTATATGCTTATATATACTTTTGTTACTAAAGAATAAAGATATATTTTATATTTCCAGCACTCACGGGTCGGTGGGGCACGGGGAGGAAAGCTCCCTATAAACTATGCATTCATTTACCGCGTTCCATGTGCCATGCATTCATTTCGCATCTAAAGTTGCTATAAATGCTATTTATTAATGCTCTAGAATTTTTTTAAATTTTACTTATTTTGAACTAAAAATGACCCATTCTTCCCATAACACAACAGGTCTCTCATAATATATATATATTTATATATATATATATAAATATTTCATTTATTTTTATATAAAAATATATTTTTTATATATATATATATATATATATATATATATATATATATATATATATATATATATATATATATAAAATAAATAAAATTAAATAAATAAAAATATATATATATATATATATATATATATATATATATATATATATATATATATATATATATATATATATATATATATATATATATATATATATATATATATATATATATATATATATATATATATATATATGTGCGTGTGTGTGTGTGTGTGGTCTCAGCTAATGTGCAACAACGGAATATTTCCGTAATGATGTCAATTATTTAGAAACTTGTAGGAATAAAGAGGGTCTCTGTATGCGAATTGCTCATGAACCTTAGAATTTTCAATAAAACCGTGTGGTTCCGATAATTAAATTGCATTTTATGGCAAAAATTATTTAGGGTTCATAGAGACAGTCATCTCGATTCAAATGGTAGTTACCTCTCAATACACGCGGAAAAATACGTGCTGCTGCCGTAATAGTTACCAACAAATGTTAGTTGTAATAGGTTTAGAACATCGTGAATGAGGGCCGAAACCCCCATATACAGCGTACGTTTATATTAGGTACTATTAATAGTTAGTTACGATGAACAGTTATGATTTATAACAGAAATGATTTATAACTCCGTAACACATCCGTTTATTTACAGTCCATACATAAGTATTATTTGGTATAGTATGAAATCCTTTCCTGTAGTACCTTCTGATTTATGTAGTACATTCTTCATCGTATATGCATGTATACATTATACGCGGTGCGCGAAATGTCTGCTCTTATTCCATACGCAAAGTTCAGCCCGTCTGATCCACCCTTAAATTGTCATGTTGCCAATGTGATATTTTCTGAGTCGACTATCGGACAAGCGTGAGTGATTCGACTTAAGAGGTAATTAACTGATGCTATCGGTGTTGTGTACCCACCGTAGACACGATTCTTCAGGTAGCCCCACCGGTAATACTCCAGTTGAGTAAGGTCCGGTGATCTAGGAGGCCACGGAATAGGACCCCATGTTCCTATCCACCTACCGGGGTGTGTTACGTTTAGATGATGTTGCACAGCCCTTGCTGTATGTGCTGGGCATCCTTCATGCTGGTAGTACAAATTTTGACGTGTCTGTAATGGTACATCACGAGGAAGGTCTGACAAAGTAGTGTCCAGAAATTCTTGATTTCATTCGCTATCTAGGTTTCTATGGTAAATGTCCGGCCCGATCAGTATATTATCTAGCAGTTCACACTACACATTTATGGAGTAAACTACCTGGTGTCGCGTGCTGTAGGTGATATGCGGTGTTTTCCTCGGTCCAGTACCGATAATTCCACCCATTAATCGTGCCAATATTGGTAAACCTGGCCTCATCCGTCCACAAAATACGGAGCTGCCCGTCAAGTTTATTGTCAAACATGGAACACATTTGGACTACGAACTACAACCAACGTCCGGGATCGCCGGGATGCAGACCGTGCACAATGTGTGCTCTGTAATGAAAAATGTTGTACATATGTAGAATGCACCGTACCGTTCTTGTCTGCCGTAAGTAGGTTGTTGGGTGTTCCGTGGTATACAATAGAAAGTCAAACTCCATGTCAAGGGTATGGGTGGGAGGTTGACTTGGGTGGAGAGATAGTGAGTTGGTCGAACCTTATTCTTGAAAACCTGTGTACAATCTGTACATTATAGTGGAATGCGGTTCCAAACGATCTGGATATCTCCGTCTATACACCTCCGTAGCTCTGTGGGCATTCTTGCCTTCAAGAATAAACGCCTCAACCATATCCGTCAGTTCCTGGGTTGTATACATATTATTAGGCATAGTGTTATCGGATGTTAAAATTAAATAGCAGTGCTAAGACACACGATTATACATTCGTAAGTGCTCCGCTGACTGTTGTACGCTTATACTGGAATACCAATCCCCAACAGAGTAGTGTGTCATATTAACTTCGAAATTCATAATTTAGTTGGCTGACAATAGTAGCAAATGTAATATTAAATATTACACATAAATGTGATATGCCCTTCATGGAGGATTTATATGGGTTTATACCCCCATTCAGCCTTTTCTGAACGTATTACAACTAACTATTGGTAGTAACTATTCCCAGCTGACACATATGCTGCAAATATCTTCCCACGAGGATTGCCAGGAAACAACGTTTTGGATCTGGATGACGGTCTCAACGAAAACTACATAATTGCTGCCATAGAATGCAATTTCAGCATCGAAACTACACGGTTTTATTGAAAATTCGGAGGTTCATGAGAAATTCGCATACTGTGCATACGCGATAACCTATAATGATTAGCAAAAATAACTCTCCGATTTAATTAAGACATCTTTTATTCCAACAAATTTAA
>JABUQX010058658.1:35000-59417 GCA_015478945.1 Trachelipus rathkii
AATAATATACATATATATATACTATATATATTTATCCTTAAGCTTTCTTCAAATCATCTGAGGTACTTTAGCCTTTATTTAATTACTCCTATCTTATATATAATATATATATATACGTTTTTATTATAGATATATATAAAAACGTTGTATTTACACGAAAGGGTTCAGTAGAGTTAACAAATTTTCCGAAAATATTATACTGGAAGTTACATTTTCATATTTTTTTTCCGCCAATTAAAAGGTGTTCAATAAGATTGATAATAGAAAGTAATGCACTGAATCCCTTATATATATATATATAGTATAATATTAAGTATATATTAGTAGTAAATATATATATATATAGTATATAATATATAGATATATATATTATAGTATAGGTTATATAGTATATATATACTATAATAAATAAAGTATATATCTGATATTTAGGATATCCAAAAAATGTTATATGCATGTTTTAAAAATTAAAATAAAGTTTTAAAAAATAAGCACTTATATGTGAATAGAAGAACAATTCAACAAAAAAACATTAACAAAATTAAAAAATTCTCAAATAATAAAATACAATTAAATAAAACTATCATTTTTGTATTGATTTATTTTTTTTCTCAACACAAGCGCATTGCTTGCTCAAAATTGCATTTTCCTCGCACGCAGTCGCCGCGACAAATCCTCCGTTTGCCCGTCTTCCGCACCGTAGACATTCAAAATAAATAACTAGAGAGCTGGAATCAGAACTCCTCGATGAGATCATTGTAGATGTCCAATACGGGACACGTTAATTCGTCGCGAATTGCAGTTTTGCTTATAAATTAGTTGTACCGTAAGTTTTCTCCCAGCATATAGATGAAGATTTAATTACAAAAAAAATATATATATAGTATATATATATTAAATATTTGTCAAACATTAAAATTCAAATTTGGATTATTATTTTTTTATTATCTTTTTATATATATAATAACATAAATAAACTTGACTATGCTAAATTTTGTATATATTCTTTTATATACATTATAGCTTATACTCAATGTATTCTCTTGTACACCCATGTAAACTTATGTAAATGCAAGTATACCTTTGAATACACTTGTATACTACCTATGGTATTTAAATCACTAAATACCCTTGTATTATAATTAAATGGTCAGCAACTAGAACAATAACTATTATAATATATAGTTATAAAACTATATATATTCGTAACTATATATATATATTTTGTATATGCATATAATTAAATATATATACTTTTATTTTATAAAATATATACTTAAATAATATATATATTATTTTAGCTACTAATAATAGTAATATCATGATAAGTTATATCATATATAATATAATTATACTATAGGGAATTCTATAATTTTAATATATATAATTATATATATATTTATATTATATAATATATATACTGTGTGAACTAATCTCCGATATATATATATATATATATATATAATTATATATCTATGTATACATATATATATATATATATATATAATATATAATATATATATATATTATATTCTATATATATCTATTTATATAAATATATATATATATATTCTCGTATATTCATGTATTCCCATGTATACTCTTGTATACCCATGTATACCCTCTTTTCTATAAATATATAACTATATATAAGTGATGTATTTGGACTCTGCATCCGCATTAAAATAATTGACATCCGCACCTTCATCCACACATCCACAATTTTACGATTTTTGAAATATCTCTCATCCGCAATTATTAAATACGGATGTTGCGGATGTATAAAGCTATCTTATGAAATATATAATTTTTTTAGTTTTTTGCATTAATTTTCTGGTCAGATTAAATAGAAAACTCCACAATATGTATTTTTTGATTCTTATATTAAACGCTTCATATTGTATTTTATTAATGATCTTATATCTGATATATAATATATTAGACCTTTACTTAACTTTCAGTACTTCTTATAACGCTATACTAGTATTATTACTCTTCAATAATAAATTATATATATCTATATTACTACTCAATATTGCCTCTATTAAATGTCGTAATATATAAATATAAAATAAGTAAAAGGAACTATGCTTAAATATGGCTAGTGATGCGTGACAATGTAAAACCTCCACTACCCACTCCTTCATAAAACACCTTACTTCATTTTATAATGATGCAAATAAAATTATTTATTTTTTACATTAATGATTATGGCATATAAGTTTCTCATAGATAAATGCGAACACTGCGAGCATGTAAAAAAAACGTAGAAAAATAAAAATAAAAAACTATTTAGATCTGTTATCAACGTACACACTTTTAATTCCATTCAATAAAGAGAAATAATTTTATTTAATGCTCCCAATAAGTTTAAACTTCTTATTTCGCGCAGTTTCGACAATTTTTCTCAATGGTAACTCTCTTTCTCTTTTGTTGACATACGTTAGATTGAGTACCCATTGGGCAATCGTCTTCACATGTTCATGTTCAGTTATGCTAACGGTGTGATATTTAACGTGGTTATGATATTGTTATTGAACGTGCCTAAGAAATAACCAAACTTTCGTAATTATTGGAAATAGATACCCCATATTTCTTTAATTTAATAAGGTGTTGGAATATACTTTAACTTTAACAGATCTAATGACGTCCTTTAAATGTTTTCTTCAGTGTCAAATACGTTTTTTCAAGTTGAAAAATAGCGAAAGAGCGTACATCCTCTGTCTGAAATAATCATATAGGTATCGATAAATAAAGCAGCAGCCTTTAAATTGTTAAACATGAATGAAGAGCACACGCGCAAGAAGATAAAAGAAAATAAAATAAAAAAAAAAAAAAAAAAAAACTACTTCGCTTTGGAAAATGAAATCAAATATTCAAAAGTATTTTCCATTTCTACAAAAAATTGGGTTAAATGAATTAACAAAATCTAAGAGAAGTGTGTGAACTATAGCTGAAACATGATAGTGTAGATGGTCTAATATTAAAACATGTGGAAGACCTTGGATTCAGGAGGTTATTGGAGGATGTTGTTCCGAAATACAATCTGAGGCAACGGAATTTTTACTCCTTCGCTGATATTCAACACGGGAAATTATATGAATTCTGCTTTTCAATAAAATATAAATAAATAATCTCAGAGTGAATGAAATATAAGCAATAATTATGAAAATAAGCAATATAGTAATTTAACTTTTCAACAACAGATGCAAATGATCACTCCATTGCAGCTGAACTATACTTTGAAGATAATAGATATTTTTATAAGTTGAAAACTTGTATTACACATTAGAAGATCTGAAACATGATGATATATATTTCAAGAAAATTTTTTAAAAAAAAGTGTTCTAGCAATAATGGACATTGTATAAGTAAGTAAGTTCCGTGTTAGTGCATGTAAAATGAGCAGATTCTGAAGCAAATATAACATTAAAGCACTTTTACAGTTTTCTAGGCTATTAATACCTTTGATTGCAAAGTACATAAAAACAAATAGCAATTAAAAGTGAAGCGGAATTAATCTCTACAAAAGGAAAATGAAACGACCTCATAAATCAAAGTCGCCACTTTTCCACTGATAAATAGATTATATAACAGTACTTATTTTATATAGTACTAATATTATATTTTATAATATTTAGTATATATAGTATATTATAAATAATATTTTACTAAATATAACTCATAATATATATTATTCTAATAATATATCATAATATCTATCGTATAGATATATATATGTATATATATACTACTTAATCATACCTATAGGCGGGGGACATAGTATACATTTATATATATTATTTTACTATTATATATATATTATATATATATATAATACAATAATATATAACGTATAATATTATATATATAAATTTATATATATATATTATTATATATATATACTATAATAATATATATTATATATAAAGCAATAACGTTTTATATACTATAATAATTATTATTATCAAGTAGTATATATACTATATATATTATATATATATATAAAGGTTTATATGAATATGCGTATATATTAACTATTTGAAATATATGAAAGTAATAATAGCTATAATATATACCTATGTAAATATATATATATATATATATATATATATATATATATATATATATATATATATATATATGGAAAGTTAGGCACTAAGTTCCTTACCTTTTATTTTCAATATTTGTTTTCTTATTTATAATTTTATTATATCACGGGGGAAATAAAATTGTTATTCCGATTATTATTTATTTTAATTTTGTAATAGATATTTACAATGTTTTTACAGAAACGTAATTACACGAGTATTTTTCGGAGCTCAGTGAGCGTTACTAACATTTTTGAATTCAAAAATTGTTATATCGTTTAGCCTAATTTGGGCGTGTTCTCGTCAAACATACACAAATATATTATAAAGAAGAACACGCAAATGTGTTTGGACTCGTTACATCAACTCATTTTGTGCACGTGGTGACTTTGGAGGGTGAATTTTCAAGTTTAATTGGAGATTCACACCTGAACAACACACCTGAACAACCAAGTCACATCTACAGTACTTAATTTTAGAAGAACAGAGAAGATTTAGTGAAAATTCAAGTGCTAGAGCAGGGTTGTGGAATCAGTTCAAAATTTTCCGACTCAGACTCCACCCTCTTCAAAATTACCGACTACCGCACCCCCGAACTCCGACTTCATCGACCCTCCTGACTTCACGAGTCCGACTCCTCTGAACTCTCTTTGTAAAATTTACCGACATCCGGCACTCCCTAACAATTTTTGATTAAAAAAATTACACAGACTCCAACTCCAGAACATCCAACGTCCCGCACTTCTTGATTAACTGACTACCTAACCCAGTCCTTGGTGAAATGTTACTATATAATATAATATATAATAGAATTTGCAGTCAGGGGAGAGGGTAACTTACCTTTAATCATGAACAATATTATTAATAAATTAATATAGTATTATAGATAATATATATATTTATATATTAAATTTATTATAAATATATATTAATATATATATATATATATATATTATAATATATATATTATATATTATTATATATGTAAATATCATTAATATATATATTATATATTTTTAATATGTGGGATGCAAAGTCCAAAACTCCATCGTCCCCGATCGTGCTAACCCGGGCATACAGAGGGATCACAGGAGGGTCCGCGTGCTAAAGTGGAAGTATATGGCTAGGTTAAGGATAGGATATACCTAGTGACATAGCTCGACTTCCCGGAATTATAAAATAATTAGCTTGCAAGAATCTCTCAAAGCGCGAGTTCCATCGGATAAGTGCCGAGATACCGAACTTTAGCATACTTTTATAGAACGACGACTTCTGCGAAGATTTAACGTAGAACTAGGATATCAAGGAAATACATAATTCAAGAATTATAGGTGTGTCTAGACCACTGGATAATGTGGGAACCTTTATTGGGAGTGGAAAAAAAAGGAGGAGATAGTTAGATGATCATGAAAGAGAAGGAAGATGCATATGTGGGGATGGCGAGATGGCAAGAGTGAGGGGATGAAAAGAGGTAAAGAATTGAGAAAATTGTTTCTGATGTAATAGTGGAGTGAGAGTAAGAGAATAATAAGTAATGCTTAGGTGTCGGAATATATAAGTGGGACCAAAGCCTTGTGCACCTCTATAAACAGACGAGTAAAAATATAATTAAAAGATGAGAGTTGATGATGTGCTGTGTTTGAATAATAGGCCGGAAATAATATAGATATAATACCAAAGGTATATAGGCACCACAACAGGGAGCCACTCAAGAGGATATGAAAAACTGTTTATGGCGGAATTGAATGGAAAGAGAGTGGATGGAGAGAGGAGGTTAGAGATGGTTGGCGTTGTAATGATTGTGTTGAAATGTGATTTCAACGCTAGTGAGTAGGAGAGGAGTTATGAGAGAGATAGGAGAGCAGTATTGGGACCATTTGGAGAGGAGACAAAAAACATGGAGGGAGAGGCGTTGATCGATTTTTGTGTGAGAAACGATCTAAAAATAATGAACACGTTTTCAAGCATAGAGAGTCCCATATCTTTACGAGGTATAGATGGAATCAGGTAACGTAACAATTCGATCAAGATAAAAATCGCGTATGACTACAACCAAACAAGTAGGCCAACGAAGAAAAGGATGATATAGATAATCGTGAGAGAGGTGATCTCCGGCTGGAAGTGCCCTCCTTGGACGATGAAGCTTTTCATTTGAGAACTTTTGGTGGAATTCCTTTAAGGCTACTTGGTCGTCAGGAATGAGTTGATAGACGAAGCCAGAAGAGTTTCAGCTGATCAGTCTCGTTGTCCAGAAGGTGGTGGCAAAGGAACATTGAACGAGACGAAACTTTTATACTGCGAGTGAAAATAGGCCAGGAAACGCTATGAAATGGGAGAAGTAAATGAAGGTTACTGTACAGAGAGTCATCAAGGGAAAGTGCAGAGAAAACTCTTCGGTAAATAAATGCAGAATATGGGTAGTAAGCTTCCTACGTGATATCGAGTGTTGAGGTACTAGAAGATGACAATAACGACCTGCTGTGACTCGCAAAAGAAGGTGAAAAAAAAGATATAACAGAAGAAAAACAGAAAGACAATGAGAAAGTGGCTGAACAAGCTAATAGAACCAAGCGGCAACTACAAGGCGCCAGGAAATATGATCACCACACGGACAGGAATGACTCCAGAGAGAATTAAAGTAGGAGAGCAAAAAAGGATGGAGTACAGATCGAGAAGCATGGCCGCGTCAGAAATAAACTGAGATAATGTGGGCCGCGAAAGGGGAAAGAAAGAAGGCGTATTTAAGATGGCGAAGGCATATTAGAAAAATCCAAAAAAACAGTGATAACTGATTATAAAAGAAAGAAGATCGGAGGAGATTCTTATGAGACCTCGATAGCAATACTAACACAATTTGATACCTATACTAACCGATACTTATGAAGATCTAGCTTAAAATGTAAGTATATTACAGAAGAACAAGAAGGAAGAAAGCTTAGCAATACAGACGTAAGGGTAGGAAGGAAGAGGAGGTATGAATGGCGAGAGAGATTTAAACGGTGGTAGGAATATTGAAGAGGTCAATAAAAAGGTAATGAAGTAAAGGGGTTAAACCTCTAGTGATAGAGGATTGAGAGGGCTTATAGAAGTTGGTGTTGAAGAGAAAGAGGTGAGTGAGAGTGAAATTAGGGAATTCATCTAGTATTTAGTAATGTAACAAAGTTGTTTTGTGATATAGAGAGTGGAAATGAAGTAGCGGAAAGGTGGGGCAATAGAACAATTAATAAATATCGATATATAAAGGCAAAGAGATGCTGGAAGCTGTGTTAAATAATTATTAGGGGTATTATCTCACTGAATTACCATCTGACGAAAATATACGAAAAGAATATTGAGAGAGGGGTTTGAGAGAAGAAAGTAGAGCCGAGACATCGGAGAAGAACTAGTAACGGTTAATAGAAGGGGAAGAGAAGACGGACCTCTTATTCACCACTGAGATATGGTCTCGGAGATAAGATGCCTGGAAATTATGGCAAGAAGATTCTTTGTACGCCTTCAGCGTATCTGCAAAATAGGCATTTTCTCGAATTCTCGCGTGCCAAAGTGGAATAAGTCTCGGAATAGATTCCGTGATGGAGAAAGGAATTTAGACAAATAGTTATAAGGGATAGATTAAAAGAAAGAGAGAAGCGAGTCGGACAAGCAAATGTAGACAAGATGCACGTGTAATAGTGTATGAACTGAGTGCGAGAACGGATAAAATGGTTTGAGGGTGCTATCGCGGTGGTGAAACTAGGATAAAGTTAGAAAGCAGAGGAGTTGTGTTATTCGCCACTGCTGTTTATTACTATCTAGTATTTTAGAATAGAAACGTTTTGTGGGTGATAAAGAAAGGAAAGAGAGGACTGGGAGGAATTTGAACGGGGACAAATGGCAATGCGGACGACCTCTGCATGTTGGAGCGAGAGAGAGGAGGCGTTTCGAGAGGTGGTGGAGTTGGTTTTGCAGAGGAGTTAGAGGAAGCAGCGATGAAGATGAACGATACAGAAGATATAGATGAATGCAATGAATTAGCTATAGAAAGTGGGATGAGATATGATGGTGAAGAGGAGGAGTGAAGGCGGGTAATACCTGCAATTATCTCGGAGGAGGTTTTATCTTAACAGAAGAGGAGGAAGTGGGAAGAGAATTTGCAGCCCGACAAGAATTGCGAAAAGATATGCTTAAATTTAGTTTCATTGATAGCGCGCGCGCCACAAAAATTATTACCCCATGATGAAAGACAGAAACATCGGAATAGAGGTTAAAAAAAGTGATTTTTACAGCATACTGACTCCGACACTGCTTGTACGGAGCGAAACAATGGACAACAACGAGAAGAGAGAGAGTAGAATACAAGCGGCGGAGATGATGATATTAAGAACTATGATTGGAAAGAGTAGGAGAGACGAATTAAGGAATGAAGTGATCTTACGAGAAGATATGAGGGGTGGAAAGAAAGACGGACAACTGAAGATGGACGTGGGGTAGACTGAGCATGGTGGGGACCACTCCTGGATGAGGATGGAGCAGAGAGAGAATGCCTCGGAACAAGAAAAGATGGAGAATGGACACCAGAGGGCAGAAGAACAAGGGGAAGACCGGAGAAGAGATGGGCGGAATCGGTGCGAGGACTCTTCTGAAAGGATGTCAGCTACTAAAATACTGAGAACCGCCTGAAGAGAAGAGGAAAAAACAGTGCAGGAGAGGACGTCTGGAGAAAGGTACTTACGCGGCTGACAGATGAAGGATCCTCCTGGGAGGAGAAAAAAAAAAGAAAGATACAGATATACTATATAGTATTTATATGATATACATTATAATACCTACTATATAAGATTAACCTTATAGATATATACCATTATATATATATTATATTATCTGAGTTGTCAAATCTATAACTATTAAATATAGTATATATATATATATATATAATATTAATAATATATATATAATTATATAATACATTATATATATTAATTATTAATAATATATATAATATATATTATATATATATATATATTATATATATATTATATATATAATTATATATATAGTTATAATTATATTATTTATAATATAATTATATTATAGGACTAAATTTTATAGCGCTATTATATATATATGATAACTTATATAATATAAATGATCGTTGACCGTATCCTCCTGGCCTAGCTAGGATAATGCGAAGCCCGATCGCAAGCTGGCGCACAATATATTTTGTATATAGACCAAATAATATAATATATTTTCATATTTTATAGTATAAATTATAATATAAATTTCATAAGTCTCAGAAGCTTTATATAAGTTATATAGTATAAGTTTATTACTTTCATAGACATAAAAATTCTTTAGTTAGGTGATACAAGGCTTTCTTGGATAATTTATAATGCCTACAGTCAATAAGTACCTATTTAGCAACTAAACATATAATATTTATTAATTAATAAAAAATAACTATACTAAACTAAACTTATATAACTTTATTTATTCTATGAAATACTATTAACTAAGATACACTTAGCATTAAAATGTATTGTGGTTCTCGCAATAGACACAGCGAACGTTTCTCATTACTTTTTGTTTCCCGTTTGCATGTGACGCACCTGTACCACCACCCCAGTCTGAGGAAAGAAGGTGGATTCTTATATATATCTATAAAATATATTAATATGTATATATATATATATATTATTATATATAATATATATATAGTTTAATGATGTTCTCTAATATATAATAATAAATTATGTGTATATATATATATAGTGTAAGGTATAATCTATGCACTGTCTAACTAATAGCTTATATATAAGCTTACCTATATTATTATTATAATTTAAGTAGTGGATTATATAGTACACGGAATATACATTACTACTATAATTGATAGTGATGACTTCAATACTACTATAGTAGTATATATATATATATAATATATATATATATATTATACTACTCGTCAAAATATAGTACTACTATTATATTTTAATAAAAAAAGATTTAATTCTGTTTCTCTAGGCTTATATATATATATACCAGTATTACTATATAGAGATACCATATAGTCTCTCGTATAGCTTTTTACTTACCGTGATATATGACTATTTATATACTCCTCAGGTATATTAAATTTATACTCCACTATAAAACTTAAAAAGTAGTAGATACTTATTATATATATTAATTTTTTAAGAAAATATATTAAGTATTATTATAAATAAGTATATAAATAATATATATAGTTATATATTATAATATATGTACATAATTATAATATATTATATAATATATAAATTATGTATAAAGGAAAAAGAAGAGTGGGTGAATGTACTTAGACATAATATATATAATTATATTAAATGATAAATATATAAGAATATTTAATTATATTTAGAAGATAATTGATATTCTAATAATACATAATAAAATAAATTTAGTTGTAATATAAATAAATATAAATTTAATTATATTTTAGATATATTATTTTTTATTGTTTTATATATAAATATAGTTAGATTAAATATATAATATTTATAATAATAATTCAAGTCAAACTAAATAACTAATATTATAAAACTATATAATATAATTAGAATTATAAATTATAAATATTATAATAATGAATAGTCTACTATTAATATTTTTGTTTGTGTAACTTATATATAATTAATATCTTAAATGACTATATATATATTATTATGATAATAAAATTATACTATTATATATTATATAAAAAGTAGCGTTCTATTATTAATATATATTCCAGAATAATGGACTAATAATACTCATACTACTTATAATTATATACCAAAAAATTACTATCTTTGATTAATATATAATTCTAGCTTTAATAATAAATAGTTACATAATATAATTATAAGAAATTCAAATACTATTTAGTTATAAAATTATATAATAATATATAAGATATATATTTTGTATATAATCTATATAATAATAAGAACTTTATATTAATAATATAATAACTATATACATTATGAGCTAATATATCTATATGTAATATATCTCATATCAAATAATAAAGACTTAATAATATATATATTATTATTATATATATAGTAAGATTTATATATATTATTACATCCCATTTATTAATCTATTTATAATAATAATTATTAATAATATAGAGGTCTTATATATAAGTTTATTATTATAACATAACCAATATAATAACTCTATTAGTACCAATATATTTTTGTAAACCTTATATTAATATATTATAATATATTATAATATTAATATATATTATAACATAATATATATATATATATATAATAATAATATATACATATTATATATAATATATATATTAATATTAATATAACTATAATTAATAATAATATTATATAATATATTAATATTATATATATTATTATATATATATAAAAGTATATAAATTTATAATATTATATATATATAGATATATATTATAATTATAATATATATTATATATTATATTATATATAATTATATATTAATATATATATATATATATTATATATATATGATATATATATTAAATATATTATATATATATATATTTATAATATATATTAATATATTTATATATATATATATATATATATATATAATATATATATTAATAATATATAATATAATATATATATATGATAATATATATATTATAATATATATCATATATATATATACTAATATCATATTATATTAATTAATTATTAATTAATATATATATATAAAGTGCTAATATATTAATCTCCTAATAATAATAATATATAGTTTATATCTTTCCATATATATAGATATGTATATTAACTTGAGTATATATATATATATATTATTCTTTACACCTTTTCTAAAAAAAAAAAAACAGTGGCTGAATTTCATTCAGTTACAATCAAATTTTAGACGTTTCATTCTTGTCAGTTTACAAAATTTAATAAGATTACTAACGTAACAGGTTATATTACTGCAATTCAAAAAATGTTGTTTCTGAAGAGATACATAAGCCAGTAATAGTTTGTCAAACTGGTGCCATTATGAATATTGATATTTGTTTATCTATATATTAGCACTCTTCAATATGTCATATAAGAAAGAATCTTACAAAGTCAGTATGAACATAAATATGATAAACTGATGTAAGGAGAACCTTAAAAGAAAATAAACGTGCATCCCAAGATACCTCAGAATAAGGGCCATTATTATCCTTGTAGCACAACGGTATACGTTTATAGCCTTCTTGAGTTGAGCAGCATGTCGCGATTTAACAATCGACCCTATATTTCACTTATGGTTATATCTATAATACTGACATTTATACATATTATAATATCATAGAAATGGGTCTATACTGTGGCTTTATAGAATAACAAATATTTTAATATCAAGAATCGTAAATTTTAGGAGAGAGCAAAAAAAAAACCATTAAAGACAAGAGAGATGAACGCTGCTGTCATCCCAATCGCTCCGATCACCTAAGGTCAACCTTCGTCTTTCTGTTCTGGTGAAAATCACCGTAACGTTAGGCACTTAGTGTCCTAATAGGGATTGGCCTCTACCGTCACCGGGTGTTGCGGTTACCGGTTGCTGGGTGCTGGATGCGGTGCGTGGGCCGCTCATTTTGGTGCCAATATTCCTGTGCGGTGCGGATCAAAATTTCAGCTACACCTGGTGTCGGTGCTGGTGCGGAAGAAAAAAATAAAGTGCCTAAGAAGCTGCGTGCGAGCAATCTGAGAAAAATACTTGCTAAAATATTAACGCGTGCGGTGGGTGCGGGTGTCGTGTGGTGCGGGCCTATTGGATCAGACACGCACCGGTCCAGGCTTCCCGACAAATTGTCTAAAAAATAAAAAAAATGGAAAAGAAAAGAAAAGTTATGAAATATTACGTATATTATAATATATATATATTATATTAATAATTATTATTCTAACGCTGCTTTTATATATTATAGAGGTGAAGTGTCACAACTTATAGGTATTATATATTTATAAGTAAATATACATATATATATAATTACTATATAGGTAAATATATATTACTATATATATTATTCTATTTATTTTTTTTTATATATCTATCATATATATATTACATAAAATAATAACAGTATATATATATATATATGATATATATATTACCTATATAATGTGTATATATATGTATATATATGATATATATATATCATAATAGATAATTATTTATATATTAGGTATATTTTAGGTTAAATAAAGTTAGGATATATATTACTCTTATAATAATATTAATAAGATTAATTAAGTTCTTGCAACGTCTTAACATTAATGTTTGCGTCCACAGTGAAAGTCGTTCATGTGTTATATGTTACTGAAAAGATTAAGGCTGACACTTTTAATTACTCGCCTTGCTATTTTTAAATTAGTTGTTACTGAAATTATCCGGTTATGGTTGGTTATTAGATTTAAGTTTTTTCAGCTATAACTTTGCACCTAATATGTTACAAGTAATTGTCGCCTTTTATCTTAAGACGTGTGTCAAAATTTTCGCGAATGTTGATGAATTGACGGAGTTATGTGTTTGTTCTTTTCTCAAGAAAGAAAACATGTATTTTCCTAATTATTACTCTGCCACCAGCCTCTTCCATGACATCAGTGGAACGATCATCTGAGGTCTAGGTTCCAAGTTTTTCCCGCCAACATTCATCTCAATACGTCTACTGGTGATATTTCTGCTGTTAGCAGAATAGAACAAAATATTTGCTTTAAAATAATCCTGGATAAAACAACGGTTTGACTACTCTCGATAATTAATCAAGGAATTGCTGATATTTCGTGTATACTGACCCATTCGTCTGAGTGACAAGAACTGCAATTGGGGAAATACTTTGGTACTCTTTTACTCATTTTTCTCTTTTCTACATCTTTCTTGTCGTGTGCGCTTAGATAGTTTCTTTAACAATGGAATAGAAAGTGCTTCCTTTCCTGTCCGATTAATAACTCCTCGATTTGCAAGATACGGTTTGCAGGATGTCATTGGGAAATAATCACTCGAATTAAATAATCCCTAAATCCACACTGGTTCCATAAGGATGACAAGCGAAAATTAGCATTCAACAGTGATATTCAATGAGAATTAGTACTACAACATTACTCTCCTATTTAATATTAATATTGCTAGATTTCGATTGTGACTCAAATTTACTGTCACTATCTTGAGGCTAGTCAAGCGTTCTTAATCAATTTCTCACGAAAATGCTTAAATTTTCTAACAAGTCCAATCGAACCGTATTATATTCGCATTTGCAAGTCTCTCTCTCCGAGTATGCGAGTAGTTAAAATGATTTATTTTAAATATTTGCCGATTATGCGCAAGTCTAATGGGAATATTCAAACATATTTGCGATATACATGTATCTAACACAGTGATAACTATAGGTGGATATATATATATATATAAGTGATACTCAGTATATAATTTATATTGAATATAAATATATCATAATTCAATTTTTGGTGTTATTAACTATAATCAGGATATCTGAAATAATATATATATATCTTTAAATATAATTATTTTATTTATCTATTAGTCAATTATGTAATATATATATAGTTAGTATATATATATTATTTATCACTTATATTATATATACTTTAATATATATTGTACTAACATGACCTAATATATAATATTTATTATATATATATTCATTTATTTATATATATATTGTACTATATTGAAGTCATATATAAATAATATTAAATCCTTTAACACCTTTTTCCAAGAAACAAATAGAAGTGCGCGGAATGGAACGATCGGGTCGTTCGTCATTTGGGGTGCAGAAAGTGGGGTTAGGCTGACCCCAAATAGTGATTAGTTTAAGTTTAAACTTCTTTTTCGTCAAAAGAAGTCCAAAACACAAATCCACTCTTTTTCATTAACAAATAAGAAGTTTCGTGGCTCATGAGTGTTGTCCTAGGCTCTTTCAATTCCGATACCTTATTCAACTATAATTTTAAAAAAGGTAATATCTCCTGATGAAGTACTCGTGAGAGGACATTACTAAACACAGCGCGCCCAGTGACAGTTAAATAAAACCAGCTGTATGAAAGCTGCAAGATTGTTGCTTACATGAAACGTGTCTCGGTAGACCATCATACATATTTATCATGCATTCTAATCAATCATAGAAGTAGTATTGGATGCATCTGCAGAATATCGCGGCCTCGCTAGACACTGTTCCAAGTCCCGTTAATCGTCTTTGACATATTTCCTGGCCCCACATCCACCTCCGGTTTTATTCTGCTTCGGAGGAGAGGCACTCATGATGAGGGAAAGTGTTTGACAAATGATTTGTCCGCTTTATCGGAATAGATCTCGCCCGGAAATCAGACTCCATGTGGAACAACACATTTTTTAATTAAAAGGGGAAAGACAAAAGTACGACCATCATCAAGTCAGTTCAGATCAGAATGATGATACATTTCTCTATGTGTACAACTATAAAGAAAATCATTCGTTAATAAGTTAAAAGAAGGCGTGCGACGAATATAAGGCACTTACTTAGCTCCAGTGATGAAAACCGCTTGATTCATTTCTGAAAATGAACAATTCCATCCATAGGGTTTGCGCTATTTCGACAAAGAGTTGTCTGATGAACTCAAAGAGGAATTTATTGGCATTAGAACTGAAAATGCTTGACGCAAAAACCACCTTGCAAAAAGCCGATTGACGATTTTCTCCACTACCGCTTAGGTAACTGGATCCTACAAGAGAAAATGCTTCCGGGCTTGGTTTTTCGATCGGCTGTGTTACTACGATGGTCTGGCAACATCAGGCGGGGCAACAACCTGCTACTTCGATATATGAATTAAAAAAAAACCATTGTTCTTTCATTGCTCTTCACACAAACTAAACCTGAGTCCAGTAAATTAGATCTTGATAAACACATAACTATTTAAATACCAGAAATCCGCAATGCTGTAGGAACTATAAAGATCATTATAACGTGTTTTTCGCGAGTCGGTTCTTGCAAGTAAGAATATATTTAATGCCAAACTCCCCAACCTAGATCGTACAGACCAGATGTTTCCTACTGAACAACAACATTAGGTGCTTTTCAGTTTTAGTGTTTAAGGAGCACTCTTTGCAACGATATGATGCGCCAGTAGAAACCATTCCATGAGATAGGATAATACCGCAACGAGAGGAAAGCGCTTATTGCAAGATATGCTCATAATTTAGACTCTGGAGTGTTTTCTAGCTCTCTATGTATGCGTTATAGCAGTGCGTCTTCACATCTATAAGTATGGATTAGTGAATTTCATCTTTCCACATCTTGAGTGTGTGTAGTCAAATTTAGATTTTTGTAATTTCCCGTTCAAGTGTGAGTGTAGCCCAATAGATGAGTATGAATCTGATACTGAACGTAATATGGACCTTCACTCAATCTCTTATTCAACATTGATAATTACTAATTTAAATAATTCTTCTATAATGAATCTCTCTGTGAGAATAATAATAGATTGATGATGATTGAGATATCTTCAATAGATCTTAGAGTATGAATTACGACATGAGCTAAATAGGAAGTGATACAATACGAAAACATGTTACTCATCTATAACACCTCGTTCGCTCTCATTGCCACCTTGTGTTAAGATGGTCCTTTGGTGAGATGTGCGTTCTCTTACTTCGACAAAATACCCCGTAGAACTCACTTGTTTATTATTTTTATTAATCGTCAAGTCATATATAAGTACCTTCGTCTCCTCAGATCACATATATTGATCCAACACTAATGATTTTTGGAACATGTCGTGGAAGTATGAAAGACGTAAAGATATCCATCTCGAGATAGATAGATGTTCCACATCTACTAGATGAAAAATCATCTACTTCAAATTCGCAAATGCCATGATGCTTAACTTATAAGATAAAAGCATCTATATCTACTCTAGCATAATCTCGATCTACAGTCCAAACGAGTACTTTCTGGAATGTATGGATCATTGCTTTGTGAAAATTTTTATTGCAGCATAGTGAGAGTGATTGACTTGGATATTCGTGTCTCCCTAAGCATTAACCGCATAGTCAATAATGCTTTGGGATAATCTATTCTGATACACAGGTACCCTCCAACATTGAACAAATCCCAGCGGAATAATGTCTTGAGGAATAGATGTAGTCACCTTAGTGATTTAATATATTAAATTCTCTAGTTAATCTGTCCGCTTACATGTCTTCTCATAACAAATACTCATATCAATCCTTTGGGCAAAATGTATGCTCGCAATATATGCTCATATCATTGGTGCACAAAAATTCCATAATTGATATGAAAGAAATTTTTCATCAGTTGAATTTCTTACTATTCTCTATTCATCTAATTTCTCCAGAATCTTTGTACTCTCTCCATAGTATATCTTTCAAAATGCAGGGTTAAATGGTAGGAACATGCAATAAACTCTTCTTTAAATAAGTATAGTAGAGCAGTGTTTGATGATACACTAGCGGTAGAATAGTCATAAATAGAGGGAAGAATCCAGCTCAATTAGCCTAGCTGTTGGTACAAAATTTGAAAGGACAAAAAACTTAAGTAGCGAAGAACTAAAAGACTTGTTGTTTCTTGCCCTATGAGTCTCTATACATGTTTTAGGATTTCTGAACTCCTCTTTTCTTTACTCCCGCAAGGACCACGATCTTTTCCTAATGTTGAGCTACTCAAGGCACCTTCGAATTTCTTAGTTATTCTTCATGCAACCTACTCGAGGTTTTTATGTTTCTGTTTTAATGAGTGATCGCACACATGCTATTCAGGATATCTCCGCGTGTGCACAGGTATAATATAATATGTATACTTTCTTTGTGGTGCGGTACTCTCGCATCTGATAGTAATAGTTTCTAATGTCACACGAACGACAGTTAGGCGTTAACAAGTACAGGTTTCAACACCTCAGCGGGCTTAGCCTCGTTCAAGGAGTGTAACATTGGCTCTTCATGAAGGGAGATTGATGAGTTCAACTCAAAATAATTATGTATGCTCGGTCGTTGAAAAGCAATGTTGATTGAAAATTTAATTTGCATGTTTTTTAGAGTATCCAACCAAACTTCAAGCATTTTAGGATTAATAATATTTGTCACTATTGAATCATAGTAGATAATTATACTTTTTATATTTATTCATAATTTTGCCAACTATCTCTATATATTATTTTTAGTTAGGTGATTTTGTTCTCACCTCATTATAGACATAAATTTGGCCCTCTACTTTTTTTTGAATGATTCTTATGTGCTATTAAATGACATACTAAAATACATTATTTTTTTAATATTTATAATTAGAGTTTTTAAAATAAGTTTTGTGATGGCTGGCGTATGTTAATTTTACCCAACATTCATTTAAATAAAATTTTTATTCCTTTCATGTATAGGCGTTTAAATCTATATTGTATTATTATATTGTATTATTATCTTTAAAAAAGTTTATAATAATAAATAAATAAAAAGCCCATACTTTTGCTATAAATAAGTGCCCATATGTTGTATGACTCAATAAAAAGTGAGCTCCCTCCCCCTATTTTTAACTCTTGCTTAAGATGATTATTAAGTTATATTAGGTATTTTTAGGTAGTATTATCTTTGTTATTAAGGTTTTTGTGACTAAATAATAGGTTATATATCTTTTATTTATATTATTTTGAATTAATAATAATTAATAAAATAATAATTAAATAATAAAATTAAGGTATATAAATAATTTCCTCAATTTTTTTTCAAAATAATATCTAATTACCATTATTGTACGTCAACCTCTCATAAACTCTTTGGTGATTATGAGTTATAATATATTATATTTTATTAGTATAGATTAATAATATCTGTATATAAATTTTGTTAATACAATGGGCCTTTCCTCTCTCGCTCGTGAGTTTGGAAAGATTAGTGCTGGAAGAAATTTTTTTTATTTATTTGACTTTTTTACTTTTGTCTACTTTTTTTTTTTTATGTTTTGAAATTGAAAGAAGATTAATACTATAAACAAATTTATAAGAAATAATCATAATCTGTGTAGAAATTTTACACCACGTTAACGGTATTAAACATTAATACGCCATAAAAATCCATAACGTGGGCCAACTCTGGTTATTATATACTGTCCATATTATCATATTAAATGTTTAAAGTATATACTCAGTGGGCTATATATCACCAACAAGATGTAAAGATATAAAATAGGGTGCTGCTTAATTTTTACGATGGCCTCTACAATGATATTATATTGTAGAAAAGTAGTGCCCTTTTATTATATATTCCCACTAAACTTTTCTTAAGACCCACATTAGCTAAGATAAATTAATAACATAATAAACATATATATGACAATAACTTATTCCATGGTTGTATAAGTGATATATACCAAAAATAGTAAAACTGAGCCACGTGATACAGGCTCAGAAAATCTTTTCATTCTCACTAACAATTTAGAAAAAAATCGTGCGGGGCCTATTGTTGTAGTCAGCCTACACACTCCAGTGGGCCTTATGTTCGAATAAGTCCTATTTCTCCTTCATGAAGAACTCTCGATGGTACCATAGCGATGTGTTCATTGGCTGCACAAAAATTTCTTGAATTTTGGTGTTGGAGTGACATATATACCATTTAATATGCTATGGCGAGGCTATAAGCACTTAAACTAAATTTAGTCAATGGTTAAATATGCATAATATTAATATTTCATTTAGAGTTATCCTTAATGCAGGCATATAGAGAATTATGAACTTGGAGAGAAGTTACAGACCAGAGACAATGGTTTTCATTATGAATAGCTAATATCGTCAAAAAATAAATGTGTCCAAAAAACCTTATATCCAATAAAGATATTTTCAAAGAGAGATGTCACTAGAGAAATTTCAACCCAAATTTCAAGAATCTGAGACACCATTGAACTATCATACAGCCTCTTCTAAAACTGTCATCACCTCATGGTGCGTTAATAGGTAGTTGTCCACCAAATTTTTTTCGCTCTACACCATTTCATAACTACTAGAGACAACCTTCCGACCGGTCTTTTCCGGAAAATCACTAGCACATGGACGGATTTGATCTTTTTAAAGGTCGTAGTGTTATCACACATGAGACAACCGGTTAATGTTTGTAACTGAGTCTTTGTTCAATACATTACCTGGTGACAAAATATTAGAATGAGTGTCAAGACTGATTGTTCATGAAGCTACTCTGTTTCTCACTTATTATTGACTGTCAAGATATGTATATTATCGTGTTTGACCTATAATCTTATAAAAATAAAAGTGTTTTATTGATCTTATATTAAATCTTGTCATTAATATCACGTATTTTTGAGGTAAGAATGTGGTAGAAACCCATAAGAGGAGAATATGTGAAAAAGGCACTTTATTGGCAAAAATATGTAAGATCAGGTAGTAGTAATATTAGAGTTTTAAAACTAGCTGTAGCTATTATACATGAGTGAAGATTCCGATAGTTACTTCATGATACCACTATATATATGACATGTTAAAGTGACCTATTTTATCACAGCAAAAACACTAAGGGCTGAAGCTATTAGAAAGCTAATTACTAGTATAGATTGATTTAAGTATATATGTTCTAAGGGAATAAAATAGAGTTGGTAGAGTGGATAAAGGGAAAACAAAATACCGTTCATCTACATATCATATTACCCTCCTCATAAAAATTTACCTACAAAAAGTTTATTTTGTGATAGTATAGTGATGAGTAAATTAGGAAATCATACCAAGGGGATAAAAGATGTGGATATTAAAAGCACTTATTATTGAAATAATTATTTGTAAACTAATGTATATATATAGATATAGGTTAAAAATATATATTATTCAATATATAAATATATTATATAATTACAATAATTATATATATATTATATATTATTTATAATTGTTAGTAAAAGTGAGTATGAGCGAAAAAATATATTTTTAACAAATGGGAATAAAATATTGAAACAATAATAATACCATTTACTCATCCATATTTTATACTGCCCTCAAAATATTTCTTATTTAATCAGGGGATTAAATAACTGATGAAGTAAACAGGATTTATCCTCTCCCCAATAATTTATTTTGGAGAGATTTTTCTCTCAATAGAACGTCCAAGCTTGATTTCAAATCTGTTCCGGTTTTTCTATCATCCGTACAGTTTTTATGCAGTGCGCTCGTTTAATTGAGGACAACATGGGGGTACTCTCAGACGCTTTCCGATAATTTACCACTCCTCGCGTTTTTGGCCTCTGTCACCGTATTGTGGTTTATGAGAACTCATTATGTGTTGGTCTTGTGCCCCTTATTTGTCAGTTAGAGTTGTAAATTCGGAGCGAGTTTTCTACGCCTCACATTATTCCGACCATGTTGATTGAATTATAGCTCATGCTCTACCTTTGTGTCACGAGCGACTACTTTTGCATGTATCTCAGATGTATAGATGGAGAATGGATAGCGATTATTATATTGTTATCTATAAGATTGACTAAGATTTGCTATACACAACTCCCAGTGGTAACTTTCAAGGTTGCATTGTTACACCTTCTAAAGTTAGAAGCTTGGTACTGGGTTTCTCACATTTGTTTCTTACCCGTAGTGTGTTGGAAACTCCTATTGTTTGTCGACTCTTACCCCGTCGGGTATATTGGCGGCACTATATAACCCCGAGTACGGGTGGAGCACCTTGTCTTTTTTAGACATAAAACCACAATTAAGACAAGGGAGCAACTCGTTTTATATAATGGAACTTTTATGTCTCGATAGCTAGTTGATATACATACTATATGTATATTTTCGTGAGTATGGGATAAGGATTAATAGGTTATTCAAGATTAAAATTTAGTGTATAGGCACCTTATATATTATACTGCATAGTCGTACTATACGTATATAATTATGTCGTATAGGCGGTATTAACTATTTCATTTTAGTATAATATAATGTGTGAAAATTTCAGATTTATAGCCCCTTTGTATATCTCTCTTAATAATTATTATAGTTATGGTAAGCATTAAATGGAGAGAAATTTCAATTCTACCGAGCGCACGGTCACGAGATGACGTGCGCGGGCATCCGGCCGGGAATTAAAAATTTTCAATCCTGTCCGGCTACCTTTCGGCTCTCTGCGGGCCTCCTGTGCAAAAGAACTCACTTACGAATGTATGTGTGCCATCGATACTTTATAATAGCAATAATAAAATTCAAACATAAAAAATTAATTAATACTATACGACCTAACCATATAACCATTCGACCTTAATACCTAATACTAATTATAATTAGTATTATAGCTATATATAATATATAATTTCACTCCAGACTTTCCTAAGTTGCCTATATAACCCTCATCACTAGGGAGTGTCTTTGGTCAAGCGATGAGGATAAACCGATGTTTATAGTAATGATAATAGTATATAGTAAGCGTAGTATGAAATGAGGAGTATACTTGTGAGGAAGGTGATAGTTATGAGGAAGGTGATAGCACCCCTTCAAAAATTCAACCAAAATATATGTTAGATTTCTAAGAATAGTGTGTGATTTATATGTGCTAACTTCTAGAAGGGCAGAGACGACTATCTCGAAAAAGTATGACGACTTAACCCATAGTGAGTATTTAGTTACCATTGGAGCATACTCAACACTCCGTGTAAACTAAGTCTCTTTGGCTTGCATATGCAGGATTCTATAACTAAAAGCCGAATCTTGTTGGAACCTTTCCTGAACCAACCTTGGAGATTCACAATACATTTGCATGGTATAGACATCGCGAATAAAGGATACTTAACTTTGTTTACATATAATTTATTTAGCTGTAGAATAACGTAATATAGACCTTCGTATGTATACTGCAATATGCTTTTCATGTTATTTTTCTAATGTGGTGCAATTTTATCTCATATATATACAGGTGTACATTAAATTATTCATAGCAACCTCGGTAATATTAATGTGAGATACTCTTTATAGATTCAAGCTTAAAACTAGTAGTTTAATATAAAGGGGTTTACTTACTCAAAATGGTAATATAAACCTTCAATACCTATATGAATAACCTCTATATTAGTGCCCATATATGTTAAAGTAGAGATTTATATCTCTTATTGAACACACATAATACGTATCACTCAGGTTAATGAGCTGGCTCGGAACAGCATGATATCAAGGGGTCGGGGTCTCTCGAGCCTCATAAGAGATGGACGATCAGATAGGGGAACTTCGTGACACTTCACCTCTGGTCGCCCCATCGCTCGAGCCCCATCATCTAATAAATTGAAGGCTTGCAAAAGAAATATTGATATTTAGTTCCGAATTATTGTGACTAGCGAGTGTATTGGCCGCATGCTACTTAGAGGAGCTATCACGAGAGTCCAGATACACGGGATATGGTGCGGACTCAGAATTTCTGTCGCCGATGGTTCGTCCACCTAGAGGCCGAGAGACCCGACTCCTGATATGATAGTCTTGACCCAGTGCGGATTCTTCAGTGAGCAGGTGATTTCAGCTCTGGAAGTATATACAAAAAGTGTTCAAACTGAATTTATCATGTGGAACTTTAACTGACAATGTTTATAGAAATATATTACTCTATTTAGTGTTAACTCAGAAACGTTGCCCTAACGAACCGCTTGTCTCTCCAGATGCAATATAGATATATTAGTATTACTCATCCCATCCACTGCATATTAAATAGGTATTCATAATGAATAACAAATTATTTGTTTAAGTACCTCCTTACGATACATAAGATACAGTGTTACCATGTTTTACATATATATAATTCAACTGTGTTAGATCAGCTATATATACGTTCCATCTCCTACATAAATATATAAGTAGCTTGTAGAGTAGGTTCGGTGGTAAGGATAACATATCGTATGTGTGGACCAAATCCGAAAGTTGATGTTTGACCAAACGTTTGAATCAACAATGACACAATGTGAATTCCAGTATAGGTTGTACTTAAGGATGCTCAGATGAGTTATATAGATGAAAGTCTATAAAGGCCGTTATTGAGAGATTCCTTGGAGTAGGAAATCTATAGACTTCAAAATCTATAGACATTTCTCAAGGTTCTGTAAACAACATCCTTAAATAATATCTTGGATCTTGAGCTTTATAAATAAATTCATGCTTATGTTGAAATTGAGTGATTATTAAATTAAGTGAATTGCAAGCACGAAGAGATCGTCGAAACTTAATTAATACACACGGAAGTTAAATTGTTGTTAATTTTAGTGACGAAAAGAAATTAACGAATGAAACTCTTCTCAGCTCGCAGAATAATAAAGTTTATGCTGATAACGAGAAAGTAAAGATTA
>JABUQX010058659.1:0-17500 GCA_015478945.1 Trachelipus rathkii
ATATAATATAGTAATATATAATATATATATATAAATATATATATATATATATATATATATATATATATATATATATATAAATATATATATAAAAATATATATATATATATATATTATATTATATATATATATATAATATAATATATATATATATATATATACTATATATATATATATATAACTAATATATATATATATATATATATATATTATATATATATATATATATATCAGGCGCGCTCGGCTCCGTAAAAAATATTGGTAGTTGCATTTTGCATTTTACTCACACCACAATACACAATATATATAATATATATATATATATAATATAATATATAATATAGATATATATATATAATATATATATATATATATATATATATATATATTATAGTATATATATATATATATATATATATAATATATATATAATATATTATATATATAATATATATATATTATATATATATATATATAATATATATAGATAATATATATATATATATATATATAATAATACTATTATATATTATGTGTGTTGTGTGTTGTTGTGTATCTTGTGGTGTGTCGTGTGATGTGTGTGTCGTTGGTCGCTGAGCTGGTGTTGTGTGTGTGCCACCCGTTGTGTGTGTTGTGTGTGGTGTGTGTGTGTGTGTGTGTGTGTGTGCGTTGCCAAACGTGAGTGAGTGTGTGTTTCAAAAAAGAGAGCATTGATGACCGTAAAGCATTTAATCTAGAAAAATTTAAAAATTTTACAATTATTTTAAAAAAGTTATGTTAAACTTCCTTTACAATTTTATTTCCCAAAGAAAGTCTGCTCTTCTATCTTTTGATTGAGCAAAATTTATCAATCACTTTATTATTAAAAAATTCTTAGTATGCCCATAATAAAAGTCTTTTTCGATCGAAGGAAATGAACGGAAGTCTTTTCTGCCCCATGATGATTTCTAAGATAAGGTTTTAATCCTTTAAATAAGGAAAAACAGCGCTCTGCTTTGGCCGTTGTCATCGGAATGGTTATTAAAACTTTCAATAGTTTCCCACTTTTACTAAAAGTGGCTTCCAAGTGTTTCTGTAATGAAATCGAATAAAGTTATGGCTCCAGACATAGAACGAAATTCTTCTAGGCTATAAATTATAGATAGTTCTGTTTTAAGTTCTTTATGTGTCAATGAAAGTTGTACCCTTTACAGGTTTCATTTACATTTTCTCAGGAAAGAAATAACGTGAAGGAAACATTTCCCGCAGAAATAACGTGGCAACAATTAAAATGTCCTGAGAATGAAATCTATCTTTTATCTGACAAATAATGAGAGATGAATTGATAGAGAGATTTGGCAGGGTTGTGCTAAAAGGAGTGTTTGAAAGTAAACGTAGATAGAGCAAGGTTATTGGTTGTGAGTGAAGCAGTCCTAAAACGGTCGCGAGGTTATTGTTGGATTGGTGAGCAACTGGGAACAAAGTGTCTGAGTTTTAAATATTTTAGGATATATAGTTGGATGAAAAGGGGAACGGATGTGGAGAGTGTATTAGAAAGTTTGTGAATGTAGGAAGGTACGCTCGTGCCTATTTAAATCCTGGTAGATGTAAAAGACTAAGGGTTGAGTGCGCTGGTCTTGCTGAGGGTATGTTGTTACCCTGTGTTAATGCTACCAGTAGTGAAACTATGGTCTGGAATAAGAGGTATAGATTCAAAGTACAAATGTGTTCGGATGGACAATCTCAGGGGGTGTGTTAGTGGTGGGACGAATGATAAAATGAGGAATGAACGTATTAGGGGGTTGTTGTGGTGTGAATAAAGGAGGTAATGAGGAGAATAAACGAGAACGTACATTGAGAAGGTTTGTCATGTGGAAAGGATGGATGATAGTCGGTTGGTTAACGGATGTATAGTGGTGAGTGTGTTGGAGAATCGACCGGCTGGGAGACGAAAGAAAAGTGGATTGAGTCAGTAAAGGAATGCCTGGAGGAGAGGAATGTCTGAGTTTGGCACAGCGAGAAGAAAGCGGCATTAATCAGAGTGAATCGGGAGGTTTTGTAAGAGGTATGGTTGCTGGTTTGTTCAGGGGGATGATTCCACAATTGACGAGATGCACAAAGTGAGGGTATGCTCGCAGTCCCTTGAAGCCATGAGGGTGGATTTTTCTGACTGCGACGTTCTCAATAAGTATAAAGGGGGCGGTAAGCTGGGCTCCTTTCGACTTACGTCATATTGCTTCTACTACTTTTCTGTTCCGGTGTGTGTTACACATCTTACACCCAATCTTTGGTACAAGAGGATAATAATAATAATAATAATAATAATAATAATAATAATAATAATAATAATAATAATAATAATAATAATAATAATAATAATAATAATAATAATAATAAATAATAATAATAATAATAAATAATAATAAATAAATAATAATAATCAATAATAATAATAATAAAATTAATAATAAATTATATATATATAACATACATAGCATTTAAAAAGAATTATTTAACAACTTACCTATAAATGGAGATGTATATATATATATATATATATATAGAATATATATATAATATATATATATACTATATATATATATACATACTAATACTATATATATATATATACATATATAACATATATATATATATAATATACTCAATTATATATATAATTATAGTATATATATATATATATATATATTATATATAATATATATTATATATATATATATATATATATATATATATATATATATATATATATTTTTTCAAAGAAGATTTATTTTTAAATGAGTTGAAAATTTATCGAAATTGAATTCGCAAGACATATTAAATAAAAAATTTAAAAGCGAACACGAATTTTTTTTTATATCGTTTATTTTCAAAACTTGAGTTGAGACAGGCCCTGCAACGAAGTTTTCCCTATTTAGTTAATGTTAAATCATTTAAAACATTTTCAAAATATTTCGTTCAGTATCCCGATGAGATACGTTTTAATTAATTAAGAAAAGTTGCATTATAATTGCAACGCGAGGAAAATCGAAGCCTTATATATACTTCTTATATGCGTATTTATATAACTATATATATATATATATATATATATACTATCATTATACATATATAATTATATATATATATTATATAACTATATATATATATAATATATATATATAAATATATATTATATATATATATATATTTATGAGTAAATGTGCAAATTTCTAAACAATAATTAAAAAACAAAATATCGTTGATATAGGGAAAAAAAAAGTGGTCGTTGCACAAACATGAAACGAAGGCAGGAACGTATATTATATTATATATCATTATATATATATATTAATATATACTCTAATATATATATATATCTTAATATATATATATATATATATATAATATATATATATATATATTATATAAATATATATATATATTAAATAATACTATATATATATATATATATATATATTCACATTATTCACCATCCCTTTCGGTAGATCTGTATTGACCTGTCAGGTGTCGCCTCTGCAGAACCTCCTCCAGTGGTTTCTATCCTCGTACATATTTCTCTCCTCCACATCCACACCTCTGACGTTCATCGCATCTTACACCGCGTCCATCCATTTTTTCTTCGGTCTGCCCGCAGGTCTACGGCCCACTTGCGTCCATTCCAGCATCTTTCTTGATCCAGTTCCCTCTTCCATTCTCTTGAGGTGCCTATACCATCTCAGTTGATTCTGTTATATATGTTCAGTTATTGATCCAATTCTCAGCTCTCTCCGTATTTCCTCACTTCTTCGCCTCTCTCAGGGTAACTCCCTCAATCAATCTCAGCACCCTCATCTCCGCCGCCTTCACTCTTCTCATTTGTGTTGTTCAGTGCCCAGCATTCCGATCAGTACACTAGTAATGGTTCAGTATTTTTTTGTATATCACCATTTTCACTTCTTTTGGTGCGGCTGTTTCTTTCAGTACTGGGTATAATGCTCCTTCGTTCTGAGAGAACTTCTTTATCCTCTCGCCTACCTCCCCTCCCTGACCTCCTTTCCCCTCCATAATTACTCCCAAATATTTGTATTTATCCACCTGCTGTAGTCCTCTTCCTTCCATATTCTGTTGTTTCAGTTCTGTTCTTCTCTAGCTTCACAATTACCTCAGTCTTCTCCGTATTCATCTTCTACCGATTTCTCCCATTTGGGCATCACATCTGTTCAACATTTTCTTGCAGGTCGCCCCTTTCGCACTGTATCAATTGCTGCATCCATCTGCGCCTGATAGTGTGTTGCCTCATTGCCCACCTGTCTACATATTCTCTTCAGTCCGTAATCCATGTATAAATATGAATAACAGGGGCGAGAGAACACTGCCCTGTTTCACTCCTGAACTCGCCTCAAACCATCCTTCCTCTCTTACTTCTCCCCTTATCTTATTTCTTGTACAGCAGTGTGAACTTTTTATTGCTCTTTTTAATTTTTGTGGTACTTATTACTTCTTGTTTCGTTCCAGTGCTCGCCTTAGTTTTCCCTATCATCCTACAAAGGCTTTATTCAAAACGTCCCACAAACGCCACATCGTCGCTCCTTTATTCCATTGTCTATTGTTTTTTTCCATCATCATTTTCATAATATATATATACTAGTATATATATATATTATATTTCTTTCTACATATAGTATATATATAATATTATTATATATATATATATATACATATATATACTATATTGTATATATATCATATATACTATATATATATATAGTATTATTCTTCTATATATTCAGGGTTGTGGTCCATAGAAGCTTCTAAAAGATTTTCCCTTACTTTATCCGAAATCTACCCATTTTAGCAGTAACGCTATTTTTCTTGTATGCCAAGACGAATTATTCTTTTACAGCATTACCGATTTTGTTATGTAATATTAGGACTATTTATATGTAAGGATATAATTTTATTTATTTTATTTATTTTTTTGACCGAAATATTTCATTTCGGCCATTTAACATTTCTCCCTGGACATTCAAATATGTATACATGCCAAGAACCACCATGATGTTGATTTTTCAGCTCACTGTGGCGATTCTTTGTGAGCCCGTGGTGGTCCTGTATATTGGACTCAACTATATATATACTACTATATATTATATATATATATACTATATATTATATATATATTATATTATATATATATATATATATATATATATTATATATATATATATATATATATACTATAATATATATAATATACTATTATATATTCAGAGCTGTTCGAACACCAGGATTTCGGCCCTTGAACACTTACACCAAGATGAGCGCATCATTGCACCACACATCATATTTCACTGCGCAACTGAGCACCGCGTTTCCGCACCACACCGCCATCATGCACCAACACCCTCTATTTTTAAAATCTCATCGGAACCGCACCGCACGAAGATACTAGAATTTATGACGCACCGCACCGCACCGCACCGCATGGCACCGCAGCGAACCGCGCAACGCACACAGGCGAAATAATTTATATATATATATATATATATATATATATATATATATTTATAATTATGTATATATTATATTTATATATATATATTACTATTATATATATCATATAATATATATATATATTATATATATCTATTAATATATATATAAATATATATTTATATAGATTCTATTTTATATATTATATATATTTAAAATTGGACTTTGAAGATTTTTAAGATTTTAAAGTTCCCTTTAAAAGTAAAGATTTTCATCAGTATACCAGAGAGAGAGAGAGAGAGAGGGGAGAGAGAGAGAGAGAGAGAGAGAGAGAGAGAGAGAGAGAGAGAGAGAGAGAGAGAGAGAGAGAGAGAGAGAGAGAGAGAGAGAGAGAGAGAGAGAGAATTTTTTTCCTCAAATAACCTCTAAAGGTTCCAACTCTTTCTCAAGATATATCTGCATGGGAGCGAATGTGGATGTGAATGTGGATATGGATGTGGACGAAGTTCTGAAGAAAAGCTATATGAAAAATTATATTTTTTTAAGTGAATGAAAAAAAAAAAAAAAAAAAGAAAAAAGCACAAAAACAAAAACAAAATGGAATTATTTTTTTTTTTCTCTATAAAATTTGAAAATGCATCTATCACAATATGGTGCCCATCTTTTGTAAGATCAGCTGACACTTTGTTAATAATTTTTTATAATTTTCATTTCGTAGCACATTGAATAAAAGTAATAAAATCGTCATCGCACACCAACAATAATTTTTTAAAGAAGAAAACTATAACTGAAATGACAACTTAGCATATTCTCATTTTGGAGAATAATTTTCATTAGATTTTAAATATATGCAAAACTATTACATTATATTAACTGAAGTTGATATAAAATTCTAAAAACACTAGAAGAAAATTGAACAGTAATAAAATAATAATAATAATAATAATAATAATAATAATAATAAAATAATAATAATAATAATAATAATAATAATAATAATAAAAATTAATAATAATAATATCAAGCCGCGTAGCTACGCTCCTCCCGAACGCAATGATATTAGGCTTGTCTGCGGTTCGTCTGGCTTACGCCCATCTAACTGGAACGTAAACGATAATGAACCGCGCTATATTACAAAAACCCAAGCAAATGGAACCTAATTAGACGAAGAATTAAAAAAAATAGCAAAAATTGTATTAATTGTATATAGATAAATGTATTAAGAAAACTGTGGGACTCTCCCTTCTAAAAAAAATTATTTGTTATAAAAAGAGTAGTAAATTCTAGTATTTGAGCTTCGCCTTTTCGATTTTTTCAATATATTTATACCTCTCTCTCTCTCTCTTCTCTCTCTCTCTCTCTCTCTCTCTCTCTCTCTCTCTCTCTCTCTCTCTCTCTCCGCACAAATGGAACATCAAACAAAAATTGGTTGTTTTATTTTCATAGTACATAGATAAAAAACTATTGGCTGCAGTATTACATAAGATATTTTTATTTGATTTAGAAAGGAATATTCCTAAAGCTCGCCATATATTAACAAATTTTGTGTAAGAAACTCTAGAGAAAAGCAAAAGAATATTATATATATATATATATATATATATATATATATATATATATATATATATATATATATATATATATATATATATATATATATATATATAGTATATATATATATTATATATATTATATATATATAAATATATATTATATATATATATATATATATATATATATATATATTAAAAGTGATAAAATAAAAAATCGACTAAAAATCAGAACAAAAACGGGAGGAGCTTCATACAAAACTGAGAGTAGTTTTAGAAAAATGGGTGAAGCTTAGGACAAAAATGGGAGGGGCTTCAGACGAAAATGGGAGGAGCTTCAGACGAAAATGGGAGGAGCTTCAAACGAAAAGAATAGGGCGATAGGGTTTATACAAAGATTAAAGTTATAACTGAATTCATTCCCAAACATTAGGAAATAATGTATCAAAGGCTTAATTTATGGGTGGTCAACCCATGACCCAGGGGCTCCTGAATATCAGCCTTTTATTATTTAATATTAATAATTCGGGTTTTATTAAAATGAACCCTAGTTCAGATTTTCGTGAAACTTATGAAATGTTTAAAATGAGTTGAAAAGAAGGAAACGCGTAAAATAAAACTCTAGTAATGACTCTGAAAAATGGTGTGAAGTCGCCCAATTACTCTGATAAACGTTAAAATTCACCCCAAATTAAAGTTAATTGGCCGACGCAGCAGGTATGGTGCGATGCGGTGCGGTGCGGTTCGGTGAGCCACACAAATCCAGCTTTCTGGTGCGGTGCAAATTTTAAAATATAGAGGTGCGGTACGTGGTGTGGAGCGTGGTGCGCAATGAAACATAGAAGTGCGGTGCGACAAAAATGGCTTTTGGTGCGGTGCGGTGCGGTGCGTGGTACGCATACCCTGGTGCGGTGAGGTACGGTGCGCAAAATTCCGGTGCTCGGCCAACACTACCCCAAATTCTTGTGTATGAAAAACAAATCTGAATATTTGTTCGTATCCCCGACCCATGAGTGGCGATAAAATTAAATAAAATTCTTCAACAAATATCTGCAACTTTAAAAACTGATTTGACATGTGTTAAAATATTAAATATTCCGACATCAACTTTTTTTCAGAGTCATTTCGCGAATTTTTTATACCCATTTCATTAGAGCTAATTTCAAATTTTTAATATAAGTTTCATGAAAATTTGAAACGTCGATCTTTTAAAAATATTTTCTCCAAATCCATAAACAAAAGTTATAAACATGAACTTTGTCGACTTCATAACTCTTTTCACTATTAATTCTCGTTGTTAATTTATAAATATTTTTCATAGTAGTAGTAGTAGTAATAGTATTAGTAGTAGCAGTAATAGTAGTACTAGTAGTAATTGTATTGCAGTGGTTGTAGTAGTAAAATAAAATGTGCGCAAGCGTTGCCATGTTAATCCTTCATTACATTTCATTTCATTCAAGTTTCAAGAAATCTGAACAAGAGAATCCATTTTAATAAGGATCAATATTTTTTTTGTTTGTTTTTATTATTGAATTATTTAAGCATTGTAAAGTTAAATTTATCTATCTATAATTGGTAAAGTTTTAATTATATTTGTTATTTAAAAACTCAAAAATGGTAATAAGATGAATTAGTAAATTTAAAAGCGAAAAATATCAAATTTGAAAATTCGAGCGCGACTCAAATGACGTTGGGCCGTGGTTTAACCTAGCCTAGAAATTTATATAACCATCACATACAGAATATCTATATATAAATATATATATATATATATATATATATATATATATATATATATATATATATATATATATATATATATAATATATATAATTATATAATATATATATATAAATTTAATGCAATAGATTTGCTCTTAGGCATACCTCAACTTTACTATTCATAATACAAAGCCACAACTTAACTCTGATGGCTCCTCAATCAAGCTAATTTTGTTTTGATTTGATTTGTTTTAATTTATTATTATTTATTTCTATATTTTTTACTTGATTTTATAATCCCGTTTTAAATCACTGTTTAATTTAATTTATTGAGTCTATTGTGTCAAATATATATTTCATATACTTATTTTTAAAAATGCCTCAAGAGATAACCAACCAATCCTCTGATAATTTAGTATATAAGCATGCAGTTGGTTTCGTTGTTATTACACATTCCTCTCAAAACTGTCAGCTAAACAGGTAATCTTAACATTATTTTATTATTGTGGTTATTATTGTTATTGTTATATATTATTTTTAGTTTTTTTTATCATTTTTTTTATATATTTTTTTTTATTTGTCATTGTTTTTGTCGTTATTCTTTATTATTATTATTGAATATTGTTGTTATTGTTATTGAAATTGCTATATTATTATTACTATTATTTATTAAATTATTATTATTATATTATTATTATTATTATTATTATTATTATTATTATTATTATTATTATTATTATTATATGTTTTAGCTGATGATGGGTTTGGTTACCCGAAACGCTTCCCATTAAATGATATCAAAGCTTCCGTTTTTTTGTTTCTTTATATATATATATATATATTATATATATATATATTTATATATATATATATATATAAAATATAATATATATATATATATATATATATATATATATATATATATAATATATATATATATATATATATATATATATATATATATATATATATATATATATATATATATATATATATATATATATATATATATATATATATATATATTATATATATATTAATTATACTATATTAATATATATTTATATATATATATATCATATACGGTGTTGTATTAGCCAAGCAGGTGAAGTAAAGCTTACCTAATATATTTTTGTGATTAACTTCCCTTCACTTTACTTCATCCCCCAGAAGTACACCAGAGAGGTTCTGTCAGTGCAACCATTGACTGATTGTGGGGTTTCACGGCAAGGACTTTAAACCACCAGCTTGCTAGCCTGTCGTGGAAACCCTCATCTTTTATCTGGGCATGGGGCCGGCATGTATTGCTTATTAGCAATGCATGGCAATACAAAAAAAAACCTGTCTTAAAGGACTTTTTGTGAACATATTGTGTTTATAATGACATGATATAAATTACAATTAAAAATAATAAGGAAAAAGGAATCTAATTAAACGACATATCTATAAAGTAAAAACAATAATAAAAAAAATCCCAACCATAATTCTTCCATTTGCCTCTCTTCTTACACAAGGAGCCTCCCTCAAGCCCTTTTGTATCCAAGCGAAAAATTCTAGAACATAAGCGTAGCTACGAAATAATATATTCAATGGTTTTAACATATAAATGATAAGGCAAGGTTCACTTAAATTTTTTTTTTTTGCGTCCATTTTAATTGAAACTCTCGTACGATGTATTTTTAAAAGTATGAAATGATAATTTAGTAAAAAATATCACCATATATACAGGAATTACATTCACGTTTGTATTACACACACATATATATATTTATATATATATATAATATATATATATTATATTATATATATATATAATATTATATATATATATATATTATATAATATATTATATATATATATATATATATATATATATTAATATTCAAATGCTGATTATAACAGATCATTAAACAGAAATAAACAAAATTCTCTTTGCAAAAACAATATTTCGAAATTTTACATGTTTGTTTACAAAAATGCCGCAATAAAGTAGCTTGCCATTGGAATTTACTTTTACTCTCTCTCTCTCTCTCTCTCTCTCTATAATATTATATATAACTATATATATACTATATATATATATATTATATATATATATATATATTATATATATATATATATATATAATATATATATATATATATATATATATATATATATAATATACGTATATATTATATAATTATATAGGGTCATGCCAAAATTTTCCTACGAACACAGTTAAGGTGAGGGAATTTTAGCGACGATGAGGTAAAAAATCCACATAGAAAGAAAATTTTAAGCTTATTCTACTCTAAATTGCGTTCTTTCATTGTTGTTCGAAAAACAGAATATGATTTTTACATTTTAGCACCGTGTTGCCGGAAGTGTGTTGAGCCCCGCACGCGTCTGCCATTGCATTGGGGGCAAACGTGTATCTCACCCTACGCATTCGTTAATTAAAAAAAAAAAAGTTTGATAGCGTCAACATTCACTTCACTCTACAAACTTTACGTAGATACATCAAATTTAAACTGAAATAAATTGTCTAAGCTTACTTTTTAAAAGCCTAGGTGTGAAGCTCAAAAAATTATATATAGCATTTCTTTTATTTTTTTGTAATATTAATTTAAAATTATATTTGAAAATTCACCATTATAAAGAAAGTTTTCTTTTCTGTTTTCATAAATTTTTCCCTTATTTTTCTTACATTGGAAAAATACCTCTCCTCGCCGATTAATTTTGTTCGTAGAAAATTGCTATGACATATATATATATATATATATATATATATATATATATATATATATATATATATATATATATATATAAATATATATACTAGATATATATATATAATATATACTATATATATATATATATATATATATATATATATATAATCATATATAAATATATATATAATATATATATATATATATATATATAGACCTTAAGAAAACCATGGTTCCCAAAATAATTTAGTATTGGAAGGTTGGTAATAATTTTCTTAGCAAAATAAATTAAAAAATTCGATTTGCTATAAAAAGAACTTACTCTTTTTATTTTTTGAGCTTCAAATTGATTTATTTTCCAATTCATTTTATTTAATTTTTTAAGTTATTTCGACCTAAATATTTATTATTTGTGTCCACAATAAGCGTTGTATATTATATATATAATATTATATATTACTTATATATATATATATATATATATATATATATAGTATATTATATAATATATATATATATATTTCAACGTAAATATATTATATATATATATATATATATATAAATATATATAGATGGTCAGATTTTTTTCATGCTCACAGTATGTAGCTAGAGTAACGGCCAGCGTCTACAGAAAACAAATTATATATTTGGAATCAGCCGAAAATTTTAAAGGATGGGATTTTTTTTTTTTTTTTTTTTTTTTTTTTTTTTGGAAGTAAATTTTTTTTGTTTAACTAAAGGAATACCCTAGGGTAACCGCAAAGATGCAGGAGTCGGGGTCTTCGGCCTCCCGGTGGACGACGGGGACTAATCCCCCCATCCGGGGATGGTCTCGGAACCCCCGCTCTTTTGTCTTTGGGCTGTCGCGGTGGGTTCCTCCGACCACCCTCCGGGTATGTCAAACATCCCCCTCTGTCCCCCATCGGCTCAGCCCCCTAAAAAAAAATTAAAATTTTCCCAAAAAAACAATTATTTCACCAAATTTAGGGGGGGCTCGAGGCAACGGGGGACAGAGGGGGGGACGTTCTACCCCGGAGGGATGGTCGGAGGAAACCCCGCGACCACCCAAAGACCAAAGAGCGGGGGTCCGGAGACCATCCCGGAGGGGATTAGTCCCCCCCGTCGTCCACGGGGAGGCCGAGAGACCGACTCCTTGCCATCTTTGCGGGTTTACCTAGGGTATTCCTTTAGTTAAAAAAAAATAAAAAATTTTACTTCCAAAAAAAAAAAAAAAAAAAAAAAAAAAAAAAAAAAAAAAAAAAAAGTTAAAATCCCATCCTTAGAATTTTTCCGGCTGATTCCAAATATATAATTTTGTTTTACTGTAGGACCTGCGTGTCTCTAGTTACATACTGTGAGCATTAAAAAAAATCTGACCTATTATATATAATTATATAATATATAGTATTATATATATAATATATATATATATATATATATATATTATATACTATAATATATATAATATATATATATATATATTATATATATTATATAATATATATATATATATAATATATATATATTAATATAATATATATATACAACACTTATGTGAACACAAATAATAAATATTTACGTCGAAATAAACAAAGCTCAAAAAAAAAATAAAAGTAAGTAAAATTGTAAAAACAAAATAAAAATTTTTTTTATTTCTTTAAAACTAAAAATAAAAAATTATTACCAACCTTTCAAATACTAAATTATTTTGAGGACCATGTTTACTTAAGGTCCTATTATATTATATATTATATATATATAGTAAGTATAATATATAATATATATATATATATATAATATAAATATATATATATATATATATATATATTATATATATATAATATATATATATTATATCTTCATCTTCATCCTGCCCACGGATCCCCACAGACTTGCACCGGAAGCAGAATAGTTAAGAAAAGGAACATGACCTAATTCGAAAAGAGGTCTCCTTCTTATGCCCTTCCCTCATACCCTTAATCGCGAGACAGTCGCAGCCAAAATCCATCCAAAATCTTCACACACCGCGACAGACCCTACTGTGTCATCTTGTTGGTATCAGGGTTTATCCCCTGTTCGCAGGCCCAGAACCATGCCCCCTCACACCAATCGACTACCATCCATCCTTTCCAAATGAATGAACCATTTTAATACACACACTCATTTATATTCTCTCATTTACTCCTTTCGTCACACCACACAACTCCCTAATTCATTCATTCTTCATTTTATCCATTCTTCTCACACCTAACACGCCCCTATGATTATTCATTTCAACGGACTGCACATTAGATCCATACCTTTTATTCCACACCATAGTTTCCCTACTGTACATTAACAACCGGTAACAACATATCCTCATGCAGAACCCTAGCACACTCAAGACTTAGTCCATTTGCATTCACCAACAATTTAATTATATCAGTCACCTTCCTACCATTTACAACTTTCCTACCACACTCTGCATCATCCGTTCACTTTTCCTCCAAAAATGCAACCTTTATATTTAAACTCTGATAGTTGTTCCAGTTACCTACCATCTAATATAATTTCACATTTCGGACTCTCCTCCCCTATCACCATCACCTTTCTTTTACCTATACATTTACTTTCAAACTTCTTTTAAACAATCTGCCAAACCTCTCTGCCAATCTTCGCAAACTTTCTTCAGATTCACCACACAAAACCAAATCATCAGCGTAAAATAAGCAAAACACCCTCCGCTCTTCTCTATCCATCAGTCTAGCGTTCTTCCTTACCATTCCTAATAAAAAAAGTTTCGTCACCCCATTAATATATAAATTAAATAGCTATAGACATAACACATCCCTAAATCACTTTTCTTTTAATATTAAACCGTTCATTCTCCACTACATTTATTCTTACACAAGCTTCATTATCAACATATATGCTTTTAATGTCATTCAAAAGTCTACCCCCAACACCTTATATCATTAATACCTGTCACAGAGATTCCATATTAATTCTGTCATAAGTATGTTGCAAGTATAAAACCTAAATACAATTTCAATTTCGCTCTCATTTTCTTATTTATTTGCTTCAAAGTATAAATCTGATCTACACATACTCTGCCATTTCTAAATGTACCTTGCTCTTCAACAATCAGTTCTGTCAATCGACACACTCTTCCAACCAAAATACCAGCATATGTTTTCCCTACAACACTCGATAAACTAATTGCCCTGAAGTTTCTATAGCTCCCTTATCAATCTTACCCTTATTCAATGGTAGCATTGCTGCTCTATTTCATTCCTTAATTGCCCTGAAGTTTCTACAGCTCCCTTATCAATCTTACCCTTATACAAAGGTAGCATCATTGCTCTATTTCAGTCCTTAGGACTGGTAGAATCATTTGATTCAGCTTCTTGACATTTTAATTTCTTATTCCTCATGTAGATTTGCTACTTCTGTTGATCGGAAACCCAATAATACTTTACTTGGGACTAATTTATTTGGTTCCAACTTCTTTAATCATAAAATTGCATCCTCTGGTCCCGCATACAAAGTTTTTGAATGAAGAAAACACCTTTCTCCATACATTTTCTAGCTTTAATTTTTTCCTTCTAACCTTTTTGATAAACTAGTTCTTTCGTTTCTCGATAACACCTACAGCCATTAAACTACTACATATGATGTTCCTAAACTTCCTGTTTATGCTAGGCTTCCTTAAATTGAACCATTTTCCAATGATTTCTACTTCCAGATTAGAAACATCTTAAACAAAAACTTTCTACAATGCAAGTTTCTACAATGCAAGTTTCTTATATCTTTTATTAACAACAGCTTAATTGGCAGCTTCTTTAAGATTAAAGATAGCATTCCCATGGGCTTGAGGTCTCACATCTTATATATATATATATATATATATATATATATATATATATATATATATATATATACTATATATAATATATATATATATATAAATATATATAATATATATATATAGTATATTATATATATATATATATATATATATATATATATATATTATATATATATATTTATATATATATATATATGCAGACTGTAACGTCGACTATGTAGGTCAAACTAACTACAATTGAAGATGCGATCCTTTAAACACATGGATATTTCCTTTCGAGCTAATCTCCCCATCCTCCAACCAGAGAATTCAGTCAATCAGAGATCACTCTTATCTCACTAGGCACCTATATCTCTTCAGAACTTCATACTTCAAAATGCTTCTACAGATAAAGAACTTAAAATTTTGGAATCGTTATATATGAAAACACTTAATCCTACACTTGACATCCATAAGACTTCTATGGCACTCCTGAATGAATGAACTATCTATTTCCTTTTCTCTCTCATTTCCTTTATTTTCTTTTATTTATTTCTTGTTTATTTATTTAATTATTCACATTTATTCCTAATGTCTTGATATTACACAAATTTACTTCTGATTTTGAATTTTTTACACCACACATTTTTTTTTATATTTAGCTACAAATATTTTAATTCAGTAGATTAATTTGTATATTGTAAACTTTATTGATTCATTTTATAAAAGGTACTGAAGATGTATTAATCCTGGTCTTTTAATTGCATTCCCCCCCACTGGAAAAAAGCAATTATCATACCCAAATTAAAATCCAGAAAGGTTCCCACTCTACCTTCTTCATACCGACCCATATCCCTCCTCTCCTCATTGTGCAAACTAATGGAGAAGATCATACTCACCAAAATCCAACCCAATTTCACTCCCCAAATCACCAACATGGCTTTAAAAATCCCATTCTACCTCAACAGCCTTAACAAATATCACACAAAACATCTTAAACGGATTAAACAGAACATCTTCCCACAGAACAATACTCCTGGCTATTGACATCAGTAAAGCCTTCGACACAGTACCTAGACTCATTCTCATCCAAAAAATTCTAAATTCTCCTTTCCATAACAATTACAAAAAATGGCTATCTAAATTATTATCCGGACCCACTGCTCAGGTATCCAGCAAACATAAAATCTCTAAACAGTAAAACTAAGAAATGAAGTTTCCCATGGAGCCTATCTCCATTCCTGCTTAACCTCTTCACAGCTGATATCCCTACCCCCCCAAACTGCCAATTCAAAACTAATAACCTACGCAGGTAACATAACTATAACCGTATCAGACCTCTCAGTACCCATTGCCACAAATCTCACTCATTTTTACCTAAATCACCCAGCAGCCTAGTTATCTTCCAGCAGAATGTCGGCCTCTGCTGAAATCATCTATAACCTTGATCACCACAGACAGACACCAATCACCCCTTCACCTACAAGTAACCTAAATAACTCCATCATCCCCTTAAATAAAACACTTAAAATACTCGGAGTAAACTTCGATACCCCTTCACCTTTACACCTCACTTTCAAAACATCATAAGCACAGCAAGCAAAAAATTAAATGTCCTGAGAACTCTATTTCAGAACAGCTTCAGCAGCGAAACAACCACACTGTCAGCTACATTTAAACAGTTCTCGAGAACTACATTTAACTATTTATCAACAGTCTGGTATCATCTAAACTCATCCACTAAAAGTTAAATTACATATAATACAAAATACCGTCATACGAACAATTACAGGTTATCTAAAAACCACCCCTCTCCAACACCTGCATGAAGAACCAATAATTCTACCCATTCAGGATCATCTAGATATGATAGGAACACAGTTCTACGTCAAGGCTCTTGACCCAAGATCCCCTCCCTCTTCCGCTGGCTTCTACTACGGCGAACCCTTTAGAACCATTCCCCCTCCTTCAAATAACACATCTCTCTCAAAACACATTCATACACACTTTAAACAGTAACACCTCAGCAGCCACCACCAAATCACCCCATAAAGTCCCATCCCCTCAAAATATCTTCAACTCAAAACTTTCTCCCACGAAAGGTGCGAATCTCACTCTCTAGCTTAAGATCCGAGTATCACCCAGATCACCAAGAATACAGGCATAGGTTACGACATCAATATACTCTATCCCCACTCTGTCGTAGATGCTTAATAG
>JABUQX010058659.1:22500-35000 GCA_015478945.1 Trachelipus rathkii
TAAGGAAAAACATCATCTGGACTTTACTCTTTCTTATTTTAATCTAAAGACAGAACGATAGTAAAAAAATAATGGTAAAGATGTATGATTAAACCTATAGAAAACAATGGGTCCCTACACAATTAAATCTTATATGCTCCTATGAAAAAACCTACAACTGACTTTATTATTTTGGGCACGGGTTTTATTCTCAAACTCAAAAGATTTTTTCCAATGGGTTAACATAGGACATACCTTTGCGAAGTGAGTTGCGAGAATGTTTGCGTGTTGTTAGGGGTTTTGTGTGTATAGGATTTTGATTATTCGCGAGTGTGTGTTTGTTGGTTGGTTGAATTTTTCAGTGTATTTATTGTTTTCCACATTTGAAGAATGTGTTTTTGTTTTTTTTGTTTTTTGAAGAATGTGTTGTTTGAAGAATGTGTGTTTGGTAAGTTTGTAATTTGGGTGTTTAGGGCGTTAATCTGTGCTGTCGTTTGGAGTGATGTGGGTATTATATTTCTGTGAGTTGCGTTGTTTGACTAGTTGTTCTATTTCAGGTGTTAATGTTGGGTTGTATTTTTTGATGTATCCTCTGGGGAATGGATTTGTTAGCTGCTTTTTTGATTAGAGAGGTAAAGTTTTGTACGGCTTTGTTGAGTGTTGATGTGTTTGTAATATTTAGGGTATGTATATTGTTTTCCATATTGTTGATAAATTGTGTCCAGTCTGCTTTTTTGTAGTTTGTGTATGTTTTTATGAGTGGGTAGTTTGGTTTGTTGACATTTTGGTATTTCATGATGATAGAGAAATGGTCGGAGTTTAGATCGGTTTGTATTGGCCAGTGGAGTTTTGTGTGTAAATTTGGTGAACATAGTGTTATGTCTGGAGATGTGCATGTTTGGTTGGTTTGAAGTGGGTTTCTGGTGTGACTGTTTGTGTTGTTTAGGATGTTTAGGTTTCAAGGTTGGCTATGATGTGTGTTCCTCTTTTGTTTGCTTCTTGGGAGTTGTACCATGTAGGGTGTTGGGCGTTAAAGTCGCCTCCCATTATGAGGTTTGGGAGATAGAAGATTTCGGTGAGGTTTGGTTTGTAATTTCTGGGGCAGTGTGGTGAGGTGTGTTGGAGAATGTAGAGGTTTATTAGATTATGTGGTTTTTTATTTATCATTGTTGTGAAGAATTATATTTTGGTGGTGTTGTCATTTAATGCCGTTGTAGTTTGTAAGGTGGTGTTTGTGTATGAAAGTAAGTTGTATATAAGGGTTAGTAGAGTGTGAGTTTGGGATGTGAAGAAATCATCAAAGCCATATATATATATATATATTATATAGTAGTATATATATATATATATATATATATATAATATATATATATATATATATATATAAATATCAGTTTTTTTATATATATATATCTATATATATATATATATATATATATATATATTATTTTTACAGTCTAAATAATATACATATAAATCTAGTATTTATAAATTTACAATTGATTTAATTGGTCGAGTTTCAAAATTTTGATTCTGAGCATCTCTCTCTCTCTCTCTCTCTCTCTCTCTCTCTCTCTCTCTCTTTTTGAAAATACTTTTAGTATTTAGATGTATTTTAGATTAAAGATTTAAGTTTTTATATTTATACACATGCAGTATTCGCTGAACTTTTAAGCAAACTTTTTAAAGACGAAACATCTGTGATGAATTTACAGACAAGTGATGGGAAATATTTCATTTATGGCAAACCGCAAGCACGAACATCAAATAATCGCCAAAAATGCGAACACCGAATGCATGAAGACGCCTTTCGCTTCTTTATAGCATATCCAAAAATAAAAAATAAATATTTGTGTAAATTTTTGTCACCATATTTCGAAGATGGAAGATAATTCCCAAAATTTTAAATTCAAATTTTTTTTTTTTATTGTTCATCCAATTTGTATGAAATTTGCATGGTAAATTGAATTGAACGAACTGCTTATCTTATATTTAGATAATTTTTCCATATAGCTAACACTGACATCTGGGAATGTCATTGTGTTGGTTGTTTCAAATTCGAAATTTGGGGTAAAATAATTTAATATGTGGATAAATGCATAAATAAAAATTTTGTAACATTAAAAATTTCTACCCTCTGCCAGAAAAAGTAAAAAAAAATATCTATAAAGAGATTTTTCAACTTTTGAATCCTGTTTAAAGAAGGCATAAAAATCTACTACATTTATTGAAATTTTGCAATTCCCTCAATTATTATATATATACACCAAAAATTTCATAAAAATCAGATGAAAAGGACTACTTAGGACAACTTTCCCACTTTCACAATTTTATGAGTTTAATTATCGATTTAAATAAAAGTTGCAATTTTTACTATTTAAGTAATAAAACAGAAGATTATAATTCCATTACTCATTGATTATTATAGTAATTTGTTCCTTTTTAAAATGTCGGAGAATGTATATAGTAAATATAATAAATTATCAAAGGTATATATATATGTAAGATTTTCAAAATATGATGTCTATTTCTTTTTGAGTCGTAAATATTGTCAGCTTCATTAAACATTCTCTCACTGAAGATACTACTACTATAGTAATAGTTTCCTTTTCAGTCTTCACCTAGTACTACTAGTACTAGATGGAGAGGAACATAATCAGTTCCCTGTATGGATTCTTAAGTTCCTTAAATTTAAGATACTTTATGGCTATACTTGTAAACTAATAGAGTTGATATTTAATATGCATTTATAATGAAGGGGTATATTAATGTATAAACTTGTTAACAAATAATAGACCTCAAATATTTTTGGAAAGAATTATTGGCAATTAAAGTGAGATAACAGAAATTTATTCTATATTACTCTAAATTATTCTGCTACTCTAAATTACCCTGTATTACTGTTATTCTACGTTATTCTATATTACTCTAAATTTTTTCTGCTTCTTTAAATTACCCTATGTTACTGTTATTCTACGTTATTCTATACTACTCTAAATTATTCTGCTACTTTAAACTATCCTATGTTACTCTGTTATTCTACGTTGCTTTATAATTTTATAAATTATATTACTCAAACTCCTTATATTACTCATTATTATTACTCATACTATTTATAGGCTACTTTATATTAGCCTTTGTTACTTTAGGTTATTCTAAATTAAACTAATTTACTCAAGCTCTACCAAGTTGCTCTTAATTACTCTATGTTACTCTAAGTTACTTTAAGTCCCTTTATGCTACTCTGTTTTTCTCTAAGTTTTCTATGTTATTCAATGTTACTCTAAGTTACTTAAAGTATTTCTCTAAGCTTTCTATGTTATTCTATGTTACTCCCAAGTTACTTAAAGTATTTCTCTAAGCTTTCTATACTACTCAATGTTACTCTAAGTTACTTTAATTTTTTTTTAAATTACTCTGTTACTCTAGGTTTTTACTAAGCTTTCCATATTACTCAATGTTACCGTAAGTTACTCTAGTTCCCTATGCTATTCTATTATTCTAAGTTACTCTATTACCACAAGTAAATTTAAATTACTCTCTGCTTGACCGTTTATTAAAAAACATTGAGATTCTGATTTTAAACATGTTAAATCAGGATTATAATGTTGTTAAAAATAATAATTATTTCAAATAACCCAATATCATTATGATATAACATGTTTAAAATCATAATCCACAATGATAATTAATTGCCGTACAGACATGTTACATGAGGTTAAGATAATAATAATAATAATAATAATAATAATAATAATAATAATAATAATATTAATTTAATTAATATTAATAATATAATAATAATAATAATAATAATAATAATAATAATAATAATAATAATAATAATAATAATAATAATAATAATAATAATAATAATAATGCATTAAAAGATATTTGATGTATTAAATTCTGTAACGTTATATTGGTACAAACCAAGAATTATTATTATTATTATTATTATTATTATTATTATTATTATTATTATTATTATCATTATCATTATCATTATCATTATCATTATTATTATTATTATTATTATTATTATTATTATTATTATTATTATTATTATTATTATTATTATTATTATTATTATTATTATTATTATTATTATTATTATTATTATTATTCAATATACTTGGCATTGAAATTCAACATGACCTATTTTTGGAGGTACGACAAACTTATTAATAGCTTTATATTTGCAGAATAAAAGGTGTACACGTGCGTTAGAGTTTATGTATACTTGAAGATGTTCATGTTTTTAAAATCTTTAAAAGAATTTGCAAAAGAAAATCAAATTTATTTTCTTTAAAGAATTCAAATATGTTTAAATTTAAATTTTGAGGTTATGAGAGCGCGTGCGCTCTCTTGTCAGCACCCCTTGGGGAAATATCAATGGTAAAATTATTTATAACTTGCCTCCTTGCATTAGGAATCTTTCATCTCCATAATCTTCTACTTCAGATCCCGATGTTAGGCTGTAATAAACAGATCCTGCAACAGATCCTCCTTCATCGGCTGAATAATATATAGATCCTCCAACAGAAGATCTGTCAATAACAGAACCTCCTTCATCTGCTGAATAGTATACTGAACCCCCACCAAGTGAAGATATCTCAGTAGAATTCCTTTTGTTATCTTCCTCGTCCGTTGAGTACAGGACATTCGACCTTGGGTCAACAGCACTCGCTTTCATTTTCTGACCGAGGATTATCGGAGCGTCCCTATTGGACATTTTTTTCTTTGCATTTTGCTCATTTCCACCATCTGTGTTTGTCAATTCTTGACCATCAATAATTGTTTTGCGTTTTTCACCTCTTAGAATCGCTCCTGGGGTTCCGTTAAATGTAGAAGAAACAATGTTAGAGCGAGAAATTTTTGGCGAAGATTTTAGTTCTTCATATTCGCTCTTCGTCAAAGTTTGTTCTTCACCACGAGCAGTGGATTCTTTTTCTTTACTTTCTTTACGATGTTTCTTTACCTTTTCTTTTTCTTTAAGAAAAGCATTTGTAACACCAGCATTAAGGTCAATTGGTCCCCCTTTGTGAATTGGCTCAATGGCCTCTTGAGTTGGAACGCCCAAAGGATACCTATCTAAAGGTCCTCCGGATTTTGTATTGAGATGTTCCTTGATGCTTGGAGTCCTAGACCTGGATTTGGAACCAACCGAACTGGTGTCTTCATAACCAGGATACCAGCAGTCATGCTGGTAATATCCTGGTCCAGCAGAAGCTGGCAAATAAACAGATGATCTTCTGGAAGAAGGTTCAGATGCAGAATGATACCAAGATCCATGGGCAGAGCCGACACTTCTGTTATCGGCGCTTTTAGCAGATATTTGGCTCTTTTCCGACCAAACTGAGCTTCCTTCTTCACTATCTTCTCCATCACTGTGTTCTTTTTTATTCTTCTTTCTCCTTTTAAATAACTTCTTATCCTTCTTCTTCCTTTCCTTTTCTGTTTTATCCCTTTCTCTTTCCTCTTTGATTCTCCTTTCCTCTTGGGCAGATTCTGTGCCCAATTTATTACCCATGGTAAGCCAGATTCAAATGAAATCTGGCTTACCTTCTACTGAGCACGAAACAATCGAAAGTGTTTTTTTTAAAAAGGAAAAAAAAAATTCAAAAAGAGCTATCACTGTCACCGCTCCTCAGTGCAGACTGAAACACTGATCAGAACACACTGCTTTCAATCTAGGTCTTTTATGTAAAACATCTCAACTTGTGGCACTTTTTTATTATTATTATTATTATTTTCTTTGCAAGGGTATGAAAAAAGTTGGCACTGCATTGGGAAGCCACCTTGAGTACCCTGAATATGCAATCGTCGTTACCCTCTCACCTGCGACGTAAGTGGCAAAATGTGCCAAGCTTCGAAAAGTGGGATTGTCACCTCTGATAATAACAGTAGAGAAGCCATTTATTTTAGAGTCACATAACAAAATAATTAAATCAAGGCGTAACTAGTATATATATATATATATATATATATATAGTTATATATATATATATATATATATATATATATATATATATATTATATATATATATATATATATATATATATATATATATATATATATATTAGGTATATATATATAGTTATATATATATATATATATATATATGTATATATATATATATATATATATATATATATATATATATATATATATATATATATATATGAACGCCTCCTGGCGAAGGAGGTTGACTCGCCGACTCTCGTGCGAGAGACGCTGGTTCAATCCTCCGTGTAGCAGTCTGAGTTTTATCTTTCTGGGGACAAGAATTAAAAACTCGGCTGCGAACAATTGGTGGCGACAGGTTAGGACACAGCCGGCTCCAAAGTTCGCTTTCCTGTAGTTACCCTTTGAAAAGGGGATTAAGCACGTTAAAAGGGTTATTAATATGTGTAGTTAAGATACAAACCGTGCAAGCTAGCAGTTAAATAAAAATTCTTTGAGAGTTATATATATATATATATATATAAATATATATATATATATATATATATATATATATATATATATATATCGGGAATTGTAAACATCTCAGTTTCCTAATCTTATCTCTAATCTCCATTTTGATACCATAAGGAACGTTCTACTTCTGTTCTTCTTTCTTTTCTATCTGACACTTGACTCTCTGTTCCAAGGCATTTTGGTGAATCTCTTTCTGTGGCGCTAGACCTTTATTTCTAAACTTCCCTTCTTCGGAATCTATCTGTTTATTTTTGTGGTCTCTCTCTCTCTCTCTCTCTCTCTCTCTCTCTCTCTCTTTCTCTCTTTCTCTCTCTCTCTCTCTCTCTCTCTCTCTCTCTTTCTCTCTCTCTCTCTCTCTCTCTCTCTCTCTCTCTCTCTCTCTCTCTCTCTCTCTCTCTCTCTCTCTCTCTCTGATTTCTTATTTAGTCGTTCTATAGTTGCTGTTATTAAAGTTATCGGTTATTTTTTAAAATTATCAATAGTGGTACTTTTCGGGATTCTGTTCTATTACCAATACTTTTTCTATCTTTTATTAATGATCGTCTAACTGTCACTTTGTATCTCTTCTTCCATCGACTCTTTTTGTCAGTGACTCTTTGTCAATGACTCTTTTTGTCAATGACTCTCTTCTCCATTACTCCTTTCAATTAAAAAGATGTCCAACTCGACAACAATTAGCCAATGGTTGGAAAGATGCCTTGGAGTAGTTGACCTATGAGCTTTCTTATACAATAATTTGGAAATAGAAAATATGGTAGTTTTCAACGACTCAAAAATTCAATTCTTTAAATTATCTATTCGATTTTGAGGATTGTGAAGTTGAATCCTGGGTCAACATCTTCGAAAATAGGCAACTCAATCCTTTTTCTGTTCGTGAAATGAAATTCTTGTTACTTTCTTTTCTTGTAACCATTCTTGAAATGATTCTCTCTCTCTCTCTCTCTCTCTCTCTCTCTCTCTCTCTCTCTCTCTCTCTCTCTCTCTCTCTCTCTCTCTCTCTCTCTCTCTCTCTCTCTCAATATACAAGCTTCTAAGAGGTTGGGTGTTCAGAGGAACCTTCGGAACATTTTCATATTACCCTGATCGGTGGTGGCTGGTAGTAGTAACAGGACCAAATGGTATGGTAGCCAATCAGAGAGCTGTATTTTTATGACGTCTTAAGCCTCCCCTTTTTGTTTTTGTTGTTTGATTTGGTTGTCACTGTTGTTTTTGCTTTTGTTGTTGTTGCGCTTAACACACACGCACACACACACACACACCTACACACACACACACACAAACACACGCACACACGGGACGACGTCATTTTGCTAAAACGGCATATTTTCTTGTTGTTATTGTTATTTGCTGTTGCTTGATGATGCTTAATGTATCTACTTTATATATATATATATATATAGGAGGTAGGAAGTAAGCCCTATGAGAGTGTTGAGTTATATAAATAATGTTAAGGATAAGCAAGTTATTATATTGGGTTGGCTGGTTGTTGCTATTGTTGCTATATATATATATATATATATGTTGGTTATATATAAATATATATATATATATTATAGTTATATATATATTATACAAACGTGTTGTATATATATATATATATATATATATATATATATATATATTATATATATATATATATATATTAATATATATATATATATACATATATATATTATTATATAGTGAGTTAGCAGCAGCAGTATGGTGTAGTATGTTATATATATATATATATATATATATATATATATATATATATATATATATATATATATATATATATATATATATATATATATATATATATATATAGTGGAACTCCAAAATTCGTCCACCCCTATATTCGTCTTTTTTGAAATTCGTCTTGCTTTGTTGTTGAAATTTTTACTTGATATTCGCACGAAAAGTCAATATTAGTCCCTCCTCCGACGTGGTCGGCGATTCAGCTGATCGTCAGCTGGCTCAGTCTCGAGCGGTGATTAAAAGTGCGCGCATTAACTCTTGTTTAATACTTTATTTCTTTTTAATAATTTGGAGTTTTTACAGTTAATATTTTAATAAATACAGACTGTAAGTGACCATGGGTCGTTAAGGTGTGTGGGACATGTTGAAACGGCGGTTGAGACAGCTGCAACTACTGCCAGGAACCCCCTAGGTGCTGCAACAGGCTGTGCGTCTTGTATGGGATCAGATTTCCGTGGAGGACATTCGACACCTCATTGAAAGCATGTCACTACGGTGCCAAGCCGTCATCCGTGTGTACCAGAAGTGGCCATATACACGTTATTGAGTAACACCATCCACACACGAACTCTTCACCGAGATAACGTCCCGCGCTGGAGGAAACTCATTGGCCACATACAGGACCCATTTGCAGGCCCACAGGGGATTCCTAGGGCCCCTCGATAATCTTACCACTATATAATGTGTTCCGGAAGCTATGTTATTTGCATAATTAAGTTACACAGCGTTCTGGTTTTTTTTTTATCTGTAATCCGTTAACGTCATATGTACCAGTAGTGTGCTAATTTTGACGAGTAATATATATATATATATATATATATATATCTAATATATATAAAGATTTATATATATATAAACATATATATATATACATATATATGTTATTTATTTATTTCTCTTATTTTTTTTTTATATTTTATATTTATATATATATTATAAAATATATATATATATATATATATATATATATATATATATATATATATATATATATATATATTTTTTTTTATTTATATTTATATAATATATATATATATATATGTATATATATATATATATATATTACTAAAATTTCATGTTTCATAAAATCATAATATCAAAGCAATTAAACTGTCCTACCTCACAGGAAATACTTACAGTGTGCTGTTTTGTGTTGCTTTATTTACCTACTGAATATCGCAAATATTAAAAATAAGCAAAAAAAAATTAGTGACCCTACTAGAAAAAAAAATTAAAATAATGCGCACGGGACTGTTTCATAACTCTATGCTTGTGACTCTATTCTTGATTTTTCCACTCTTCAAAGCTTCTCCTTCTCAGTCGCCTAGAGTTGTCTTTTAACTCTAGCTTCCCAATTACAGCCTTTCTTGTCTGAACAGGATATTCCGTGAAATTTAAGCCTTTATAAATTAAACTCTTACTTCTAACTCTCAACCTAACCTTTCTCCCTTTCGACAGCTGTGCTGTGTCACCTACCTCTGGCCAATATAAACATTTTTTTTTGTCAATGCAAATAAATAATTACCCTGGAAATCATATAGTTCCATAGGAGCTTTCAAAGAAGCTGGAAATTCTATCCAGTGAACGAAAAATATTTTGTCCTGCTCAGATACTGCAATTTTGTAAAGATTTTAGTCATCCTTTTATATAGTTCTGCTCTCACTTCTATGTGGGTTCCAGCTCCATCCATCTTTTAGATAGAGTCGAGTCCAAAACTAAAATATTAATAAACTTGTCTCTGGTTTTTAATTCTCTCGACTCTATCTCGGCGTCAAAACGTTGGTGCTCTATCCCTTTTCATATATATATATATATATAATATAATATAAGAAGAGTATATATATATATATATATATATATATATATATATATATATATATATATATATATATATATATATATATATATATATATACAACGGTAGTAAAAGGATAATCACTTCACACTCAAGCCATTAGCTTCCTTTCATATTTTATGTAGAGATTTGTTACTCCTGGTTTGTTCGATTACGTAACTCCTTCCTTCCAGTCCCATCTGGTCTATGGATTCTCTTCCATTTTTCCATTTTTTTTATCTGAATTTAATTTTCCTCACTTTGAAACTTTTGTCTGAGTTCACATGATAAAATTACATTAGGCTTGGCCAAAATTGGGGGTTTTCTTCTGTTTTTTTATGCCCCACTCACGTGAATTGGATCATCCTTTGTGAAATCATCGAAGTTTAAAATAATCCCATCATCAGAAGGGTAGCCCCAATATCATAAGAATTAGAACGTTTCTGAAAGACGTTCTTCAGTTATTATGGGCATATTCATTGACGTTGATCTATACTTAGTATTACCTGTAAAGGAGTGGATATTTGCTGAACACTTTGCTAACATGAAGATGCATGTTTTTTTATTGGTAAAAGATGATTGATTGTGAGCAATTATATAATGAAAAACGTCAAAAATTTTCTTCTGTTCGTTTTTGACTTCATCACAGAATAATGGAAATTTGAATTAGATGGCTGAAGAAGGAGTATGCCTGAAGTTAGATAACTGACAGAATTACCGCGCCAAACCATAACTTAAAGGTTCTGCAAACTTTAGTAGTTAGAAACAGGTTTGTGAAATCGAATTCTGGATCAAATCATATATTTTCCAAAAATTTAATCCGAAACTGTAAACTTTATTTTGATTCATCGTCTCTGGTTGTAGCTATTTGTGCATGTTAGTGGTAATGAAAATAAAATAGATGAATAGTATAAGGAAGGAAAAACAGTCAAAAAAGGTATTAGAGTTTGTTGCTTAAATCATGAATTCACAGGAGTGAATATCTAATATGTTCTATTCTAAGCAAGATTCCCTTTAAATTTTAACGATTCTATCTATTCGAGATATCTTTTTAATTCTATTTATAGAAATATAAACATATCACACTATCATATATCACACTAAAATGAATTGTGGAGATATAAGTTAATAGCAATTACAAAAGGACACTTGAAGGAAATATAGAAAAGAATTGCAATTATTATCTTTTACTTACCAATATTTTCTGAGATTCTTATTGGCTTTTGGAAAAGAAGTCCTTCGCCCATTCCAGCTTCATTCTCGGCGTACACACGAAACACATATAGGGCGTCAGTCTCAAGGTCCGGAACAACAAAGGTGGTTTGGTCTGGCTCCACGATTTCGATATTTCTGAGAAAAGAAACAGAAAATTCAAAAATGTAAAGTTGCAATAATGGTAAATAAAAAAAGGTTGTAAAAATTGAATGTTAAGATTTAAAAGAATTAATATACCAAGCATTCAAAGACCAAAGAAGTCAATATTCGATTTTTTTGGGAGTGGAAAGGGAGATGGGATATCAGAGTTCGTGGGAGGGATTTCAAGACTTTGAACAGAGCTAATACTCCTACGGTATAGTACATAATATGTGTTATCCTTGTTTTCTTATTTATTTGAGCTTGAGGGGTGTGACCCTAATTCCTCATCGCTTCTAGGTCATGACAAAAAGTAAAAATTTAGTTTTTTAATTGGAAAAAGTAGTTTAAAATGTTAGAAGAAAATTATAGTGTAATGATATCGGAGTTTTGACATATTAGGATGTTGATATTTTAGTTACGGATGTGGCATAGATAACCAGATGGACGTGACCATAGCACATAGCACACGTGTCGATAAATATGCGATCTCCTAATTGTTTTCTCGAAACTTGTGCAAATGTTAACTATGCTAAAATGTTGGATGTTGAAAATGGTTAAGAGTTTATGGCAGAAAAGTTAATTTAATTATTCAATAATTAATCTCTGTATTAAACCTTTGTAATGGTATCCAAAAAGGAAAATAAAATATAGAACTTTTTTCACTAAAAGTTATGCTTAACCTCTTATTAACCATTTAGAAGAAGATATTAATGGGTGCATCATTTTAGAATTGATACATTTTTGCTTCTTTTTTGGGTGGATATGCAAAAAAACAAAGTTTTATGGGGCACGCAACACTTTTAAACTATACTTCATGCGACCCTATAGGCTCCAAATTTTACAGTAGATAAGATATAAATGCGATTTATGAGTTATGGGCAATATTAGTTAGCTTAAACATTTAAAAGACTTGTTTATTAAATTATAAATCTTAAAAGTTAACTGTAGGATCAGAAATCTTAGAAAGGCATTAAATATTCAGGGAAGCTCAATTTCACAAAATTATCAAATATTCCATATATAAATGAGAAGTATATTAATAAGGTCCTATCACAGCCCCTAACTGTTGGTCAGACGAAAAGAAACAAATACTATCTTCATTTGTTA
>JABUQX010058659.1:40000-52500 GCA_015478945.1 Trachelipus rathkii
TCGTGGTTCTAGATATTTACAACTAAAGTATGATTACTGATATTTAGGACTAAAAACGAATTTTTAAATCGTTTTTTATTTTCTTTTATTCGGTAGTAATTATATTTGATGCATAGTAAAGACATAAAATATGAAATTTGTATATATATTTAAAAAATTTTATTTTTTCTTATATTTTTCAAGAGTATTTTAAAAAATTCTATAATGTTTATAAGAGTTTGTAGGTCTATCAATATTTTTTAAAAATGCGTGAAGAAAGATTAAAATGATCAGGAGATGAAGACGCTGGAAATATCATAAGAATATAGTTGTTGTCGTTTTTCTGAAACTGGGGCTCATTTTCCTTGTCTCACCATGCTTTGTTTCTCTTAGATGATAATAAACTAGTTTCTAAGTAATTAAGTATCACAGCAGAAGTTCATAATCTTTCAGAGAGCAAGAAAGTTTATTCCCTCACATTTGAATTGAAACCGCAGCCGGAGCCGGAGCCGGAGCCGGAGCCGGAGCCGGAGCCGGAGCCGGAGCCGGAGCCGGAGCCGGAAGCGATTGAAATGAATTGCGATAATTCGACAGTTACAATATTTGCTACATACCTCTGGGATAATTAATTTTCTTTCAAGTTGGTTTTAACATAAATTAATAAATAGTATAATAAATATTAGATATTTGTAAGAAAGGAAATCTGGTTTAAAGATAATTCGGTAGAGCGACAGAGTCGCAAAGACAAGGGCCCGGGTTTGATCTCTCTTCCAGATCCTAGGTAGCAATTGCATCGGGAAGTTCCCCTCCTAGAATAGGGCTATGCCCTTGAGGTGCGAACTTTAGATAAAAAATCAAAAAAAAATCCAAATATCAGTAAGGAAAACATACTGTATCTTGGAACAGTTCTAATGCGAATACTGATATCAGCAATCTCGTATCAATCTCTTAAAAACATATAAAATAACAAAGGAGAAAAATTTAAATCATAGATATAGTTTCCATAGAACATACATGAAGACTTTGAACGTTTTTATTTTTTTATTTTATTTTATTTTATTTAATTTTTTTTTTGAAGACTTTTAAGGTTTTTGCTTTTTTTTTGTCATTCTATGAGACAAAAAATAAAAATAATTTATATTATTATCTTGATTTGCAATTGTAATCTTTTCAGATTTAAAAAAAAGGGAAAAAAATTATCATTGACAAAGTTTAATTCATCTTAAGATACGTGTAATTCCGGTTCTTATATTAAAAACTAATTAAAGCAGCAAAATTTGGAACTCTGTTAATCACAAATATATCCTCCCCCCCAAAATGTTTTTTATTTTTTTTAAAAAAATTTTTTTATTTATTTTATTTATTTTTTTTTGCTTTATAAATTCCATTCTGAATGAATATTTTAATCATTTTTTTAGACTTCGAAATATCCAGTTTCCAATTATATTCAATAAGGTAGCTAGCTCCATATGATTTTTCTATTATCTTTTGCTAGATTATATATATATATATATATATATATAATATATATATATATATATATAGTATATATCATATATATATATATATATTATAAATATATATATATATATATATTATATATATATATATATATATATATATATATATATATATATATATATATATATATATATATATATAAATATATATATATATATAAAAAAAAAAAATTTATAATTATATATATATTTAATATTATATATATATATATATATTTATATATATATATATATATTATATATATATATATATATATATAATTGAACAGTTTTAACATTAGCTAAGTGCAGAAACTAAGGTGAACAATAGTTCACTGATGTTTTTTTCATATTTCTAATTTAGTGACCATGACTTTAGGAATCAATACTGACGTCCTGAAAAACTGTCATTATTACGTCATAAACATGTTATAAGCTTGTCATTTTTTGCTGTCACTCTTGATTATTACGTACAAGAGGATTAGACACTCATTCAAGGTCTTGTTATTTCTATCAATAAGGTAGTCGGTTTTTGTTATGAGCGGATCAGTGATGCGCTCAGTTTCTGAACGTATATATTCCCTGCATGTTGTTGTTATGAATTTTATTATCAAGCTTTTTTTATAACATTTAATTGAATACAATATCGAATTAGTCTCGTCTTCGATTACAAAAACTATTATATCATTTCGAGTACTTTTTCCTAGTCCGTTTTTTTTTTAAATTTCCGTAATAGTTTTTTACATGATAGTTATAAATCAATTCTTGAGAAGCTACCCTAGCCTATGAAGTAGTCTATGATTATATATGAATAATATTTTCACGAGTACCTGAAGCAGTAAAGCATAAGAATCAAAATTATTTAGAACATTTAAAAATAAAAATAATTTAGAATATTAAAGAGAAAAATAATTTTAGAAAATTTAAAGAATGTGATAAAAAAAATTATTTCACAAAATAAATTGCTGAAAAATTAATAAATAACAATTAGATTCATGCCCAATTGCTTCAAGTATTTCTACCAACTATTTAAAAAGGAAAAAAAGGAAAAATTAAAACTGTTAACTTGTCTAAAATGATATTTATTTTCCAATCTACACAACAAACAAATTTTGAACATTAATTTCTTTATGAGTTATCATTTGAATTTAATGATGGAAATATTAGGGCAGCATTTTTATAATTATTCAAACAATAGCTCATAAAGAATATTTATATTTGAATCTGACACAGTTATTATTAATTAGTTTTATACAAATAAACAAAATAGCAGCGTTTATTATCTAGATGTTTATATTTAGCAGCAGCATAAATAAACAAACTGATATTTGTTTTATTGTATAAACTATTAATAATAGCAATGACAGATCCATAGTATTACTTATATCAATAAATAGATATTTTATTTTATTTCATAATATATATAATTTCTATTATATCTAATAAAGAGTTCATTCTACAATTTAAATATTTCAACAATATAATCAATTTATATAGATCATCTGCATATCACAGGAATCCCACAATATAATCATTGATACGGGGTATAATATACATCAATAGTACAAATTTATACAAAAGGCATTTAATATTAAGGAGTTACTACAGTTCTGTAATATTATTGTTTTAATTCTTACATTCTCAGTGTGTGTATATATGTAAAAAAAATATGTAAAAATATCTTGTATTGGAGTTGAGTGTAAGTATAGTTTGTATTGGAGTAATATGTAATAGTGATTTAAATATTGGTCCACAGTGAATGGAATACCAAAATGATTTTGGTAAGTTTATCACAGCTGAAATAAAATAACTTTTTTCTTTTCTTTAAGTAAGGGTTTGAAACTATGCAAGTGAACATTGCAATATATATTATAAAGTTATTTAAGAATCAGCTGTTTCCATTTTTTATTCCCTGGGGACCATATTACACTCATAAAAGTGTAAAGAGTTTGTGTATATCTCTGAGAAAAACAAATAAGTTTGTTAAATCCAAAAAACATAACAAACTTATTTGCCATTCCAAAAATATATATTTTTCTCCACGGTAGGACAGAAATATTGATACATAGTAAGATTCTTTTTTTCATATAAAAGATCATCTACTCATTTATATATAGATAACGTACAAAATACAAAATAAAAATAAAAATAACTTATAATTTACAATGGAAATACTATTAAATTAGTTTAATTCAATTTATTAAAACTAATCTTCTCTTAAATTTCTTTTCGTTTCATGCCAGACTTTGAAGAAATATTCATCTCTATTGAGAAGACGCCCTCTAGCGTAAGAATAAATATCTGCGTCAACACCGGCTTCTCTCATCCAGGAAAGAGTCTCCGTCGTGGAATAGGATAGAGAAGGAGCTGCGTCTTCTTCTGGCAGCTCGGTGAAGTCTGCATTGCCAGATAATAATATTATTACCATTCTAGTTTTATTTCTAAGATTAAACTCTACGTAAATAAACCATTTGTGCTTTTTTTATAATAATAATAATAATAATAATAATAATAATAATAATAATAATAATAATAATAATAATAATAATAATAATAATAATAATAATAATAATAATAATAATAATAATAATAATAATAATAATAATAAGAATAATAATAATAATAATAATAATAATAATAATAATTTCAACAAAGCTTTTATAAGGAGATACTGACTAATGATGAAAATTAGGGCATAATACGGTTAAATTAGTGTAATATTGAAATTAGGAAAATAAAGTTAACAATGATGATGTTAAGGAAAGTGTCATGCAATATGGAAAAGGTAAAGGAAAAATAGGATAAATGGATTTAACACGCCAAGAGAAGCAACTGGGCAACTGTAAATAAACTTATTCTGAATATAAACTTTTTTTTATATATATAATATTAAATAAAAAAAATATATAAACAAGTTTTGTTATTTATTATATGGACAGTAGTACTGCTTGTATATCTGCTTCAGTGAACTACTTTACTCTGCTATATAAAAAAAAAATAATTTATCAATCCTATTAATTGTTGGAGATTGAAATTAATTGATTAAAAAAAGGATCAATCAAAGAAAACCATAATTAGTCAGGGTGGTCCTCGGGGATCAAATGCTCAAAAAGACTCTAACAGAGATTCTTTTTGTAATTTATTGCAACTCTGCTATTTTAAAAATTATTTATTCATCTAAATAATATAAACATATTAGCGCTCATAATAATAATAATAATAATAATAATAATAATAATAATAATAATAATAATAATAATAATAATAATAATAATAATAATAATAATAATAATAATAATAATAATAATAATAATAATAATAATAATAATAATAATAATAATAATAATAATAATAGACAAGAACACGTTTGGTCAATTAAATCAATAAAATTAAATAAAAAAATTATTTTTTGCTATATATAGAAATTCGATTACAAAATTATTATAAAATTTTTGTTTCCTTTTGAATATCAAATTCGTAACGTTTAGGTAACTCTCTCTCTCTCTCTCTCTCTCTCTCTCTCTCTCTCTCTCTCTCTCTCTCTCTCTCTCTCTCTCTCTCTTCTCTCTCTCTCTCTCCTCTCTCTCTCTCTCCTCTCTCTCTCTCTCTCTCTTCTCTCTCTCTCTCTCTCTCTCTCTCTCTCTCTCTCTCTCTCTCTCTCTCTCTCTCTCTCTCTCTCTCTCTCTCTCTCTCTCTCTCTCTCTCTCTCTCTCTAAAATCCAGACCGTTTTTTTTAACAAATAAATGAAGAAACTCTAAAAGATTTGTAAAAATAAAACCAAACTTACCGTCTGGACGAATGATTTGAACTGGATCTTCTGTTTCGAGTGGGTCACTTGTTCCCACTTCATTCCTTGCAAACACTCTAACATTATATTCATGATTTTCCTGATTGAATGAGAAAGGGGTTTTATATATAATATTGAAAGCAGATTTGAATGAAATTACAATTAAATAAGAATAGGCATTATAAATTTATAAATAGTTTTTATGACTATTCAATTTTTAAAAATTCAATCACTCAAATTTTGTAATCTTATGTGAGTTTGTTCTTTCTTTCTTTCAGAAAGACAAAAAAAAATTTAAAAAATTACAAATAAATAAATAAAAATAAATAAATATTTTTGTGAGGAAGGAGCTGTTGTTACCTTAGAATATCGGTAACAGTTTGGTAGAGTTTTTATTGACAGAGAAAATAATCGGTAGCAATATGATAGTTTTTTTTTATAGACAAATAATCATCGCTAATAATTTGACATTTTCTATTTACGAAAAAGATCATCGTTAACAATTTGACATTTTTATGAAAAAAAAAACAAGATTAGCATTAATAATTTGTTTTTTATATACAGAAAATAACATCGTTAATTATTTAACATTTTTTATAGACAAAACATCACCGTTAACAATTTGACAATTTTTGTGTAAGTAAAATGTCCTATTGTTACCAGTGATGTTTTTGTCTATAAAAAACATCAAATTATCGTTAATAAGTTGACGTTTTTTTTATAAACAGGAAAGATAATCGTTAACAATTTGACTTATAACACAATTAAATCCCTACCTGTAATTCTTTGATGTGTAACCTAGTGAAGTTGGCATCGACCTGTCCAACTTCTATCCACATAGTTCTCTTAATATCTCGAATAGCTATAATGTATCCTAACAATGGAGCTCCTCCATCGCTCTCTGGTGCACCCCATTCAATCATGAGGCTTGTTGGACCAGTTGGTCGCGCCTCTAGAGGTGCAGTTGGTGGTGAAGGAGGCACTTGAAAAAAAGAAATATATCTTTTACTCAAAATGTACAGAAATTTTGGTTTTAAAGAACTAATCTTAGAAAGTTTGATTTTTTTTTTATAATTTGTAAGTTAATAATTTTGTTTTGGATTAAATAAAAAATTTTCATTATTTTTTATCAACAAAGTATTCAAGCAGTTTAATATGACCTTCCTGTGTTTAATTAAGTTAAAATCTTATTCAAAAGGTTACAAGTTAAGGTTAAACACCGGCGCATTTGGTATTATATATTTTGTAAAGAAAGAAAATAAGTTATCCCTACTTGCGTGAGTTTTCAGCTGAACGAATTCTGTCATGGCCGCTTGTTCAGATAAGCCAACAGGATTTTCAGCATATACTCTGAATTCGTATTCGGATTTTTCAATAAGATTTTCTATGCAGAAAAGAGTAACGGATGGATCAACCGTGCTTACATGTTTCCATTTATCTTCTGAAGTCAACCGACTCTGGATGACGTAGGCTAAAATATAAAAGAGACTTTTTATTTGTATATGAATAATACAGTATGGTTTAAACATTGCATGCGCTATTAATATTACAATAAATTATCTTAAGCAAAAATTCAAGATCATTTTAAATGTAAGAGCAAATATTTGACAAGCAAATTCGAAGAAAACATTATAATTAAAAGCATATAAATTAAAACCAACGTGTTTTTTAAAAGATAATTTTCGTTTTACAATATTGTTAAAAAAAGGTTACTTTATATTTTTAATAAAATTACAAATTGCATACCAATTAAATCTGCTCCTCCTGTCGTAGCTGGTGGTGCCCAACCGAGAGTAACAGTTCTTGACGTGACATCAATGACGTTGAGACCCGTTGGCATGGAAGGAACAGCTATGAGATAAAGAACGAATAAACAATCTCTTCATATTAAAACACGTAAATACGAATATGAGTTTGTAAAGACCAGCGTATTAAAAGATAAAAGAGTGAATTTGATTCGAGGAAAAACTTGTTATAGGAAAAAAAATTTAAATATAGTTAATAAGTTTGTAAATATGTGTCTTATGTAAGAATTGATCAACAAGGAAGAATATAAATTTAAATTAAATATGTAGTTAAATAAATCAAAAAATGGAAATTAAATTCAGAAGAAAAATAAATAAAATCAATTTGTTAATTTAAAAAAACAAAAAAATAATTTTGAAAATAAAAATTTTTCAAACACTAAATGTCTTTTAGAGAAGTGATCGGGAATCCTTTATCAGCAATTAAATTGTGACCTGACCTGACCCCTTTCAGCAAATTTATTTTCATTTAAAATTTAAAGTCATTAAATTGATAATTAGCATTAATTTTTTATAAAATGACAACTGCAATTTTTGCATATATATTTTGCTAATTAAAAAAATTTATACTCGCAATATTTCCACTTTACGGTAATAAAATTATTCTAGAGTGATTTTTATATCTTAAAATACTTTTAATTCTCAACACTGGGTCACTGACTAAAAAAAATTACCAATTAACCACTGTGAAAAAGGTTGCCGACCACTTCTCTGTGGGTTAAAGATTTAGTCAACTACAGATTTGGAATAAGGAAACTTCTACTAATAAAAAATAGGCACTGTATGAAAATATATCGCGTTATCATCAGTCTATTTGGATTTATCAAATTTTCTGCATTAGCATTTTTTGATAGTTAACCGGATATCCTTGTAAATTATCTATCTAAAAATATCTTTAAGTAAATTATCTATCTAAAAATGTCTTCAAATAGGTGTTAGTTATCTAATAATTCTCTATATTCATTATAGAACTATTTTAAAACTGTTTTTCTAGGAGAATCTATAAATGTCGATCAATTTCTAGGTCTGTATACTCAAAAATTTTGCTAAGCTAAAGAAAATTCCAGGGGTTTCATGCCCTTGCCAGCTTCAAAATCGGCGATTCTCATTATCTACTCACTGATTTTCTTGCCTGCTGTGATGGCATCATCTGGTTGTAGTGGTGGACCTTCCCCAACTTCATTTATTGCAAATACTCTGAAGAAATAGGAAACTCCTCTCTTCAAACCCGTTATCTCAAGTTTAGTTACCTCTGCAGCTGTCTGACCAACCCTTTGCCATGCCTTTTTGAAAGCTTCTCGACGTTCTACGAGGTACCCTGTTATAGGAGATCCTCCGTCGTATTCCGGTTCTTCCCACATAAGTAGCAGAGAAGAGTCTGTTAAAATGTTGACTTCGAATGGGCCAGTTGGTGGTCCAGGAACCTCTGCAATGTATATTACAATTTTTTTTATAAGGAATTTATTCATTGAGAAACAAATAATTTTGCAAGCTTATATATATATATATATATATATATATATATATATATATATATATATATATATATATTATATATATATATATATATATATATTATTATAATCGATTCATAATATATAGATATTATATATTAGTATTTTCTTCATAATCTTTTAAACATTTCTATTGATTAGATATAAATAAAATTAATTGACTATCTACTATTATTTTTCATGACACCTCAGTTATCTTCTTACCAAATCTACACTTGATAAAGACAGATTCCCCTTCAAGAGCATCTGAAAGCCCAATAGAATTAAGGGCAAAGATTCTGAAGAAGTATTCCCTTCGTTCATTGAGATTCTGAACCACATATGTAGTTATATCTGCAGCGACTTCCTCGACTTTCTGCCATTGTTTCTGTCCACTTTCTAACCTTTCTATGTAATAAGATGTAATCTCGGAACCACCGTCGTATGAACTTCTTTCCCAGGTTAGACGGACTGTTTCGGAAGTAATTTCGGTAATAAGAAGAGGTCCTCCTGGTGGTCCTGGACGCTCTGTAGTAAAAGAATGTTAAGACATTTACCTTAAGTAGCTGCTACAGTAAGTAAAAATATACCATTATGCTACAAATTCTCAAGGAATCCTGGTTTTTAGTTCATATTTCATTTTAACTACAAAATTGCATAAAGTTATACCTAATATTTTACTTTGTTATATTGAAAAATAATAAACCATCTTTCTACACTGCTAAAGAAATAACAATTTAAATTACGATATTTACATAAACCTAAAGGACTAATTTATTGTCAAAAATATTAAATTCGATATTTGTATGTGAATTATGAAATATATTTTGACATTCCGGTACTCTATACAATTTCTAAATTAAATTGATACTATTTAGACCAACAAAATCTGATATAGACTATTTGAAAGTAAATTACCAGCTCAAGTAACAGATAGGATATTTAAATATAAAAAAAAGCAAGTCAAATGAGGAATTATTTATTTTCAACAAACGATAATTAAATTTTTTTTTTATACATTATTTACGAAAGTTTAATACATACAAAATACATACCTAATTTAATTTGTTCTTCCTCCTCTATAATTATTTCTTCTTCCTCTACTTTTTCTTCCTCTGAAAAGTTAAATAAAAAAAAAATACAAAGTTAATAAAGTATCCCTATAATATTAATCATAAAGAAAATAAAAGCTTAAGGAAATATGATTAATAACAGGTAAAAATAAAAATAGGTAAAATGAATTTGCCTATATCTGTAATATACACAATTATTCATATCTCTTAAATTTAAAAGTGTTTGTGTAATGATTTAATTATTCATATCTCTTAAATTTAAAAGTGTTTGTGTAGTAATGCAATTATTCATACCTCTTAGATTTAAAAGTGTTTGTGTGCAATGACACAATTATTCTTATCTTTTAAATTTAAAAGGGTTTGTGTAGTAACACAATTATTCATACCTCTTAAATTTATAAGTGTTTGTGTAGTAGCACAATTATTTATAGCTCTTAAACTTAAAAGTGTTCATGTAATGATGCAATTATTCTTATCTTTTAAATTTAAAAGGGGTTGTGTAGTAACTCAATTATTCATACCTCTTAAATTTAAAAGTGTTTGTGAAATTACGCTTATTATAAGTCTACTATCAAATTTTCAATATCATGTTTGATAAAAATAAGCATTAACTTACCGGCAACTCTTAAATTAAAGCTAACAAATGCTTTTCCAGCAGAATTCTTAGCGGTCAACGTAAAAACAGCTGTGTCATCAAGACTAATTTTCTTGATCGCTATATCTGTGTGACCTTCTTCTTCTTCCGTACGTATAATAACCCTGTCAGTGCCCTAAAGTAAATATAGACATAAATAAGATATAATCTATCAGAGATAGTGTTTTTGTATAAAATAAATATAACAATTACATTTTGACAAGTAATAAACTGAATCGAACTTTGTATTAAAAAAATATTTATTAAATGATGTTAGCAGAAAATTGTTACGTCACAACCATCATTATTTATTTATTATATTTATTATATTTTATAGTAGTTTCGAATATTTTAAAAAAATATTTCCCATTTTTTTTTCGATGACTTTTTAACTTACGGTAATTTTTTCGTCATTACGGGTCCATCTTATTTTTGGTTGAGGATATCCCGTAACTTGGATAGGAATGTGCCATTTATCACCCACGTACAAAATTTGTGCTTGAAGGCTCTCATCGAAATCGAATCGTGGAGCCTCTGCAAGAGAGAAAGAAATAAATAATAATAATAATAATAATAATTATTATAATAATAATAATAATAATAATAATAATAATAATAATAATAATAATAATAATAATAATAATAATAATAATAATAATAATAATAATAATAATAATAATAATAATAATAATAATAATAATAATAATAATAATAATAATGAGACATTCAATACTATTTTTTCCATGTTCTAAAATTTTTAACAATTTTAGTCTTTTGTAATAACAAAATCAAAAATCTTATTCATTCCGTACGTTAAACAAAGCAAAGAAGAGTTTCAAACCTTGGATAACTACTGAAGCGCTACATTCATTATAACCAGCTTCATTAGTAGCTCGACAAGTGTACAATCCTGCCGAACTACCATATGTCTCCTTTATTGTATATGTGGCTGTAAAGTTTTCGTAAGTGATGTTGGTTGTTATAACTTGTCCATCTTTCTTCCATTCTATCTCTGGAACAGGGGTACCGGAGATCACACAACGTAGAACCACCGTCTGGTGTAGGCCAGTTACAACAGGCTGGAGTTCTTCCAAAACCATTGGAGGTTCTGGTCTAATAGGCTCACAAACCTAAAATTATATATATATATATATATATATATATATATATATATATATATATATATTAATATATATATAATATATATATATATATATATATATATATATATATATATAGTATATATATTAATACATATATATATATATATATATTATATATATATATATATTATATATAAAATTTACTTATGTAATGATGGTAGTATATTTATATGCTTTATGTATAATATACCACATACACTGAAAATATCAAAATTATCCATCAGATTAAGTTTACATGTCCCACCTTTACAAACTGCGACTCCTCCGATGTTCGGACGTTCCGACTTCATTTACAGCGGCAACTCTGAAGCAATATTCTTCATTGGTCTTCAATGAGGTCACCACAGTTGTTGATTCGCTTATTGTAAAGTCTATGTTGAAGACCGTCCACCTCCGGAGACTTTTTCGACCTGTGTCAAATATACCAAAAATATTTGTACTTTTTGTTTCTATTTTGTACACACACACACACACAAACATTGGACACACGCGCGCGTGCGCCACGCTCACATTCACATACGTATATGTTCTCAGTGGTGAGATGCCAAAATTTTAATAACCGATTTTCTAATTTGTTAAAAGAATTGCCAACTGGTTAGTTTTCTTGGCAATATATATATATATATATATATATATATATATATATATATATATATATATATAATATATATATATAATATAAATTATAAAAATAAATATAAATATATATTTATAGTATATATATATATATATATAATTTAATGAAATAAATATAACATTTAATTTTATTAAAATTTTAAATTTAACTTTTGTCATATAAAAATATTAAAATTAATTTTATAACTTATTTGATTTAATATTACTTTTTGTTTCGTTAATATTTTTTCTTAAAACTAAGATCCGCCGAACTTTAGCTACATTTTCTTGTATGAAACTCCGCCCACTTTTATGTGGATTACAAGAAATTGCAAGAAAAAATAGCATTTGTTTTTAAATTTGAGGAGTAACAAAACTTTTCGTTAGCTTTATTTTATATTTTATTTTATTCTCAATTAATTTTTGTTTGGTAATAGTAGTGCAGTGGGGT
>JABUQX010058659.1:62500-65000 GCA_015478945.1 Trachelipus rathkii
TGGAAGTATTGTTAACTGTATTTTGGTTCAGGTAGTATGTAGTCAAACGAATGTTATGAGTAGTGTAAAGACTTGATTTTTTCTTGGAGGGATAACTTTATTGAAATTTTCTTACACTTGGTTCCGAATTGTTATTTAAATGGGGAGTGGGGTTCGTTGCAAAAATTTTAGATTTTCCAAAATTATTTTTTTTTATTAGTCTTCATGCAAAAAAAAAAAATGGCAATATATTTAAAAAAAATTTAAAAAGAGATAATAATCATAGGGTAGCCAAAGAGAAATCAGAGAGGGCATATTTGATTAATTTTCACCAATCTACCAAGCAATAAATTATGAATTCGTATCATTAAACTTAAGATTGTTATGAAAACTGAAAAATAAAACTTAATCTACTTTTAAGTAATAAATATACCATAGAATAAAATCAAACTATTCACCAACCAAAAAAAAATTGAACTGAAAATTTTCAATCTTTCAATCCAATATTTCAAAAGATCAAATAGGTAATAAGCTAAAATATAAAGGTTTAAACCAAGCCAATTATAAAAGGTTTAAACCAAGCTAAAATATAAAGGTTTAAACCAAGCCAATGTCTCATCAGTATTAAAGAAAAAAAATCCAAGGTTCCTTACCTGCTCCAAACGACATCTGGAATAGGGTTTCCTCTGACTTTTGCGTATAACCTAATTGTTCCTTCTTCTTCCACAGTTGTGTCAGAAAGTTTTTCAATAAATTCTGGTCCTTCAGGTTGCTGCAACACAGATATATATTAAACAGATTAAAAATGTGAGCTTACTGGCTTATTAAGTTTCATTTCACTCATCGAAATATATTTTTTGTTAAGAAAATAAAGAAATATATATTTAACATTTTCAACATTTTCATTTAATTTGTAAGACATATCAAAAATAATAACATTTATAAGAATAGTAGAAAGTGATCTTAACAGAAAGGATCATTTGACATGTCAAAAAACTACGAAAAACATTAATGCCAATATTTAGATTTATTGTGAGATATACGAGAGACCTTCTGATAATAACTTCTCTCACCGTTACATTCAGCGTAAGATTAATTCTTGCTTCTCCTTCTCTGTTCCTTGCGATGATCTCATAAATTCCTTCATCATCTTTCCGTGTTCCCTTAAGAATGACCAGAGAGATGTAAGCGTGAACGTCTTTCTCCTTAACGATGCGAATGCGATTTGATTCCCTGAGTAACTGTAGATAGAGTAAATAAATATTACTTTACAGGTCTCTATCATCTCACTGTAATACCATTTATCTCTATTATTTTTACACAGTAAATTTTAATCTGATTCTCTATAAAACTAAACTATTATTTTGCACAGTAAATTTTAATCTGATTCTCTATAGAACTAACCTGACCTAAAACTAACTTGACCTAAAACTAACCTGACCATCTTTCTTCCAAATAATCTCAGGTTCTGGAATGGCAACTAAACGGACGTCCAGCTCAAGCGTAACCCCTTCTTCTGTTGTTTTGGTTATGGACTTTTGAGCAAATGTAGGAGGAATACCCTCCAATAGATCACAAACGGAAGATTCTCTACTAAGACTTCTTCGGGATGCTGCAACACTGTCTGAGCCGTGATCACTCATTGGTCCTTCCACAACTAGTTCAGCACTACACGCAGCAGCTCCTCTCTGATTCTTAGCGACACAGGTAAACATCCCAGCGTCCTCTGGGAAGACCTCTTTTATTATTAATGTTGCTGTACCATCGTCCGAATAGAAGATCTATGTATTTATATATATATATATATATATAATATATATTATATATATATATATTATTATATAGTATAATAATATATTATATATGATATATATATATATATATTATATATATATATATATAATATATATATATATATATATATATATATATATATATATATATATATATATATATGAATGATCATATTCAATTGTTAGATAATTTTAATGTGTTTATCACAGAGAATGGGTGAAGAATTCCAGAACAGAAGATAAAAAGATAAACGATAGAATCTTAAACAATGATGTGGTTGTGGTTGTGTTTATTAAATGTTTATTTTCCAAATTTTATTTAAAAAAAATGAAACAAAAGTTATTCAAATGGATTTTATTGGTTAAATTGTTCTTGAAAATTGAAAACTTTAACGAGTATGTAGAATGCAGGGTTAACGAAATTGCTATACACATTTTTCAAGTTTAGATAATGAGTTAGGATACTTGGAGGGAGGATTAGGAGACGTGAGACTGTGAAGCAGATGCAAGATGTCCATTTATCTTTAATATTTTTGTAAATAATATAGACTGTGGAATGGAAAGAGGTGGAGGAGGAAATTATTTGATACTGTAGAAAAGGTAGTAGATGTGATTCACAATTCGAAGCAATTCTGAATTAGTCAGTATCAAGGTTGTAATTTCAAGTACAATGAGAGAATAAAATTCTCAATAACTTAACTATTATCAGCAATGATGAAGGTGAAAAA
>JABUQX010058659.1:72500-110015 GCA_015478945.1 Trachelipus rathkii
TTCTTCTTCAGGACCTTTTAAAACTACTTTAGATTCAATGGTTTCTTCTTCCCCTACCTGATATTTCTTTTTAGGTCTTTTCATCTTAATTTTGACGTCTTGCGTTGTTTCTTCAGACGTATACTCCATTGATTCAGGTAATTTAATGCTAACTTTCTCTTCTATATCTTCTCTTTCTTTTTTAGGAGACGGTTTTCGTTTCAAGACCACAGACTCACTAATTTCTTCAGTATCGTAAGAAGGCTTGCGTTCTTTTCGTTTTGTGAAAGTAATAGCTACTTCTTCTTCTCCTTCATCAGTAACTATAGGTTTTACTGTTTTTGATTTTCTGCGGAAGCTGAAAGAGGCAGGTTGTTCTTCCTCAGGTTCAGGAGCTCTCTCAATGGTAACAGATTCAGTGATTTCTTCTTCAACTTGTTGTGTTACCTCCTCAGTTTTCTTCAGTTGTAACGTTACATCCTCTACAGTCTCTTCTTCCTGTGGTTTCTTTTTCTTAGGCTTCTTTTTAATTGTAACCTCAGTAGTTGTTTCTTCTGTTTCCTTAATATCTTCCTGAGGTTTTTCAATAGTAATCGATTCTTCTACATCGGTAGGCTCTGGTAATTTTTCTTCCGGTTTCTTGAGTGTGATTAAAGCATCTTCTACGTATTCTTCTTCGACTGGTTTCTTTTTCTTAGGTCTTCGCTTTATACTTACTTCTGAAGTTATTTCTTCAGTTTCCTTAACTTCTTCTGTAGGTTTCTTTAAAGTAACAGAAACATCCTCAACCTGCTCTTCAACAACTTCCCGATGTTTCGGCTTTCTTTTTATACTAACTTCTGTAGTAGTTTCTTCTACTTCTTTAGTTTCCGACGGAGCTCTCTCAATAGTTACTTCTTCGCTTACATCAGCTGGCTCATCTACAGTTTCTTTTGGCTTTTTAAGCTCAAATGAAACCTCTTCAGTAGTTTCCTCAACTGTTTTGGGTTTAGGTCTTTTAAGTTCAACTGACACCTCTTCAACCGTCTCTTCCTTTGGTTTTTGTTTTCTAGGCTTTCGCTTAAAGCTAAATTCTTCGGTAATCTCTTCGATTTCTTTTGGTTCTGATGGAGCTCTTTCTTCTGTAATTTCACTGATTTCTGGTTTCTTTTCTTCTGTCACCTTTAATTGCACGGAAACCTCTTCTAAATGTTCCTCTGTGGGCTTTTGTTTTTTAGGTTTTCTCCTAATGCTGACTTCTTCAGTAACTTCTTCGATTTTCTCTTCACTAACTTCACTAACTTCTGATTTCTTTTCTTCAGTTACTTTTAGCTGCACGGAAACTTCCTCCAAATGTTCTTCCTTGGGTTTTTGCTTTTTAGGCTTTCGCTTAAAACTAAATTCTTCGGTAATCTCTTCTATTTCTTTTGGTTCTGATGGAGCTCTTTCTTCTGTAATTTCACTGATTTCTGGTTTCTTTTCTTCTGTCACTTTTAGCTGTACAGAAACCTCTTCTAAGTGTTCTTCTGTGGGCTTTTGTTTCTTAGGTTTTCTCTTAATACTGAATTCTTCAGTAACTTCTTCGATTTTCTCTTCAGTGATCTCGCTAACTTCAGGTTTCTCTTTTTCAGTTACTTTCAATTGAACTGAAACTTCTTCTAGGTGTTCTTCCTTTGGCTTTTGCTTTTTAGGTCTTCGCCAAACACTTACTTCTTCAGTGACTTCTTCCGTTTCCTTTGGTTCTGATGGAGCTCTTTCTTCTATAATTTCACTAACTTCAGGTTTCTTTTCTTCAGTTACCTTCAACTGAACGGAAACTTCTTCTAAATGTTCTTCTGTGTGTTTTTGTTTCTTAGGTTTCCTTTTAATACTGATTTCCTCAGTTATTTCTTCGACTTTCTCTTCAGTAGTTTCACTAACTTCTGGTTTCTTTTCTTCAGTTACTTTTAGCTGTACAGAAACTTCCTCCAAATGTTCTTCCTTTGGTTTTTGCTTTTTAGGCTTTCGCTTAAAACTAAATTCTTCGGTAATCTCTTCGATTTCTTTTGGTTCTGATGGAGCTCTTTCTTCTGTAATTTCACTGATTTCTGGTTTCTTTTCTTCTGTCACCTTCAATTGCACAGAAACTTCTTCTAAGTGCTCTTCTGTGGGCTTTTGTTTCTTAGGTTTTCTCTTAATACTGACTTCTTCAGTAACTTCTTCGATTTTCTCTTCAGTGATCTCACTAACTTCTGATTTCTTTTCTTCAGTTACTTTCAATTGAACTGAAACTTCTTCTATGTGTTCTTCCTTAGGCTTTTGCTTTTTAGGTCTTCGCCAAACACTTACTTCATCAGTGACTTCTGTTTCCTTTGGTTCAGAAGGAGCTCTTTCTTCTGTAATTTCACTCACTTCCGGTTTCTTTTCTTCAGTTATCTTAAACTGAACGGAAACTTCTTCTAAATGTTCTTCTGTAGGCTTTTGCTTTTTAGGCTTTCTCTTAATACTAATTTCTTCAGTAACGTCTTTAGTAATTTCTTCGATTTTCTCTTCAATAACCTCACTAACTTCAGGTTTCTTTTCTTCAGTTACTTTCAACTGGACTGAAACTTCTTCAACGTGTTCTTCCTTAGGCTTTTGCTTTTTAGGTCTTCGCCAAACACTTGCTTCTTCAGTGACTTCTTCAATTTCCTTGGGTTCTGACGGAGCCTTTTCTTCAGTAATTTCACTGATTTCTGGTTTCTTTTCTTCTGTCACCTTCAATTGCACGGAAACTTCTTCTAAATGTTCCTCTGTGGGCTTTTGTTTTTTAGGTTTTCTCCTAATGCTGACTTCTTCAGTAACTTCTTCGATTTTCTCTTCAGTAACTTCACTAACTTCTGGTTTCTTTTCTTCGGTCACTTTTAGCTGCACGGAAACTTCTTCAATTTGTTCTTCTTTAGGCTTTTGCTTTTTAGGTCTTCTCCAAACACTTACTTCTTCGGTTTCCGTTGGTTCTGACGGTGCTTTTTCTTCTGTAATTTCAGTGACTTCTGGTTTCTTTTCTTCAGTTACTTTCAACTGAACAGAAACCTCTTCCAAATGTTCTTCTTTGGGCTTTTGCTTTTTAGGTTTTCGCTTAAGACTGACTTCTTCGGTAACTTCTTCGATTTTCTCTTCAGTAATTTCACTAACTTCTGGTTTCTTTTCTTCTGTTACCTTCAGTTGAACGGAAACTTCTTCTATTTGTTCTTCTTTGGGCTTTTGTTTTTTAGGTCTTCGCCAAACACTTACTTCTTCAGTAACTTCTTCAATTTCCTTTGGTTCTGACGGAGCTTTTTCTTCTGTAATTTCGCTAGCTTCTGGTTTCTTTTCCTCTGTCACCTTTAGCTGCACAGAAACCTCTTCCAAATGTTCTTCTGTTGGCTTTTGTTTCTTTGGTTTTCTCTTAATACTGATTTCTTCAGTTGTTTCTTCAGTTTCCTTTGTGATATGTATTTCTTCTGAAATTTCACTTATTTCAGGCTTTCTTTCCTCGGTTACTTTAATTTCTGTAGTAATATGTTCAATATGTTCTTCAGAAGGCTTTTGTTTCTTTGGTTTCTTTTTCAGAGTTACTTCTTCAGTTTCCTCAATTTTTTCTTTCTCATCAAGAATTTCAATAACAGCTTTCTCTTTTTCCGGTGCTCTTAACACAAGTACGTCTTCTTGATCAGCTCTCTGAAGTTCTCGTTGTATAACTGAAATTTCTGCTTTATCTTTTTCAAATATATTTTCAAATTCACTAGGAACAATTTCTGGAGAAATTTCTGTAACCTGGAGGGAATCAGATTTAGGAATTTTAAATTCAGCTTTTTCTTTACTATGTTTAATAGTGAAATCTTCAGGAAACTCTTCTGTAATCGTTTGAGATGTCAAAACTGGTTCATTATCGTCTGGTAGTAAAACCGTTGCTTCCTTTTTAACAGTTTCATATGAAATTTCTGTCGCCTCCTCAGTTGATTGTTCATAAACATTTTCTGAAATATGGATTTCTTTTAATGACTTTGATGGTTTTTGTGGAGTTTTAACTATGTCCTCTTCTTGTAATTTTGAGGTAGATAATGGTTCTGAAATCTTTATCGATTTTGACTTATCAATTTTAAGTTTTGCTTTCTTTGTGTCTGGGGTTGTTTTGTGTATCTCCTCAGAAGTTTCATCTGTCTTTGGCTCTGTTATAGTAAGATGTTGTACTTCTGAAAGAGTTGGTTTTAATGATTGTTCTTGGGGTTTCTCTGTTTCAATAGGTAAAGCAGAATCTCTGAGATCTGCTTCTTCAACTGTTAAACTTATTTTTGTTGTTTGAGTTTTATCTGCACTTTCTACAGATGTATCAGGGTGTTGTATGAGAGATTCAATTTGGTCAACAGTTTGAATATGAGACACAAGAAGAGTTTCTCTGGTATCAAACAATTTTTTAGCATGCTCTTTATCAGGCTGTAGTATGTCTGTTTCTAAAACTGTTTCAACGGGTATTTCCTCTGAGCTGGATATGTGAGTAGCTTGTTCAAAATCTATTTTACCTGATTCTGTTATTGGTTGAGGTTTTTCAAGGATTCCTGGAACAATATTAATTTCACTTTGTAAAACTTCAGAATGTGTATGTGGTGTAAAGCTTATATCCAATGTTTCAGAAGGAATGATTGTTTGATCGGTTATAGTACCCTCTTGTTCATACAACGAAGGACTAAATATATCGGGTAACTGCAAAGGGGTAACAACGGGTTTGGTTTCTGCTTCGTCTTTCGTTATTTCATCTGGTTTCAAATCATCAATATGAGATGATATTATAGTTTCTTCTATAATAAGTGACTTATCTGGTGAGATTCTTTTACTATCAGCATGCATTTCTGGAACTTTTTCTGTTAAATGTTCGCCTTCTTTATCGTGCAATACAATTTCCGCAACGGAAAATGCATCTCTTTCAATCATTTCACATGTACCTTTATCTTCCAATGTATCTATTCCCAATTTTCCTTCTTTTGTAACAAACTGAACATTTGTTTCCGAAACTATAATAGAATCTTTTAAGTTAGTAAAGTCTGATGTTGCTGTCTCAGGCTCTGGTCTTTTAATTTTAAATTCGAGAGAATCTTCTTGACTTGATACTTCGGATGTTAAAGGAGTTGGTTTATGTGGAACAACTGTTGAATCAGCCATTTCTTGCATTTGTTCCTTATCCTGAAGATCACATGTAATAGATGTAGTAACAGGCTCCTCGATTATTAAAGCCTGTTTTTCACTTTCATATTGAGGCTCCCCAGTAGCTTCCTGTGCAACTTCTACTTCGTATTTTCCTTCTTTTTCATGGTATTCTACTTCTAAAATGGAAGAAGCCATTTTTGATGGAATCAGATCCATACTTCCAACCTCAAGGTTTAGGTCACTCTCTGGCATGTAACTTTCCTTTTCACTAATCAAAACATCCGAGGATATTGGAACCTTTGTTAACTCTCCTAAAATGATATTTGGCTTGATTCCTAAATCTGGCTTACCACCTTCAAATTCAATGGCTGTTTCCTGACTCCTTATTTCAGAAGTTTCACCAATAGGTTTAGATTCTTCAAACTCAATTTCAGCCAATGAAGTTTTAGGTGATTCCGTTAATATAAGGCTTTCTTTATCTATAACATGGATATCTGTAGATATAGGTACAGCTTCATGTGGAATTATATCTGCATCTGCTTTGGCCTCACTAAAATCGCAACTAACAAATTCATCAGTAGATGATGATGTTATAATTTCTTGAATTTCTAAAGATTCATTTTCCAGAGTTTCCATTTTAGCTGGAATTTTAAATTGGGAGACAGACTCTGGGCTATATTGTTCTTCAGAATCTTGCAAAGTGACCTCTGAGACTGTAATTGTTTTGGAAGGAATTATTTCATAAATACCTTTTTGTTCTTCAAGGGTTATCTCTACCTTCGGTGATTCTTTTTCAATAACCATAATATCTGATGATAATGCTACTTTAGAAAGCTCTCCTATAGATATATTAGGTTTAATTCCTAAATCAGGTTTGTCACCCAAAAATTCAACTGATATTTCGTTTCCTGTGAGCTCAGTAGTTTCAAGAATAGGTTTTTCTAATTCAAGTATTACCCCAGCAAATTCTTCATGAGTTTTGCTATCATCAAGTAAACTTTCTTTATCACTTGTTATAACATCAGAAGTAAGGGGGACAGCGTTAAAAGATATTATGTCTGCTTCAGCGGATTCTTTCTTTACTTCAACATCTGAGATATTACTAGTACTTGCTGAAGAAATAGTTTCTTTAACTATTACAGCTTCTTGCGGTGATATATCTCCTTCTGCTTTTTCGTGGGAAATAACAAATGGAGAGTATTCGATCTCTTTTTCAGACGTTTCAGTTTCACTAATAATAACAGATTCAAGAAGGTCAATGGCAGTAAAAGCTTTCTGTTGGGGTATGATCTCATCTACCTTCTCGTGCTCTTTTTCAATAACTAGAACATCTGAAGACAAAGGTACTTTGCCTGGTTCACCTATTAAAACAACGGCCCTCTGTCCTAAATCAGGTTTATCCCCTTCTTTAAAGTCACGGGAAGTTTCATGACTTGAAATCTCTGAAGTTTCTGAAATTAACTTTTCAAGTTCTAGATTTATGTTAGCAGATTCCATAAGAGGCTTTTCTTCAAGAAAAGTGTCTTCCTTATCAATTACTTGAATATCAGAAGATAAAGGAACAATATTAAAAGGTATCAAATGTGATTGAGCTTTGTTTTGCTCTGTTACTTCTTCAATAAATTCTTTTGCTGTAAGTGAAGTAAGAACTTCTTCAACAACTAAAGGTTGGTCGGAAGGTTGTAGAGTGCCTTCTATCGATATTTGAGAAGGTTTATCTTCCAGGTATAATTGCTCTTTTTCATGAGGGAAAACCTCAGAAACAGAAGCTGTTTTCTTGGAAATTATTTCAACAACTCCTGAAACAGATTCTGGGATACTCTCAACTTGTTTATCAGTTAAGGAATCTTGTGTTTCTACAACACTAATAACGATGTGTTCCTGAGTGTCAATTTTTTTGCCTGCATGTTGTTCGTCCATTTTTTCGGTTTCTCTTGGCTCTTCTCTCTCGATCGGAATTATACGAGAAGAGACTGGAATCTTTCCGGGTTCTCCTAGAGTTACATTTGGCATCTGACTTAAATCGGGTTTATCTCCAACAAAGTCATGAGACGTTTCATGACTTGAAACTTCTGATGTTTCAGTTACATGTCTCTCAAATTCTATAGTTAAGTCTGCAGATTCACACTCGGGACCCATTTCTAAAATATAACTTTCTTTATCACTTGTTAATACGTCAGTAGAAAGAGGTACAATATTTGGAGAAACAAAATCTTGGATTATATTCTCTGTTTCTAATTCTTTTACTTTAAAATCGGAAGTAGTGACAGAAGCCAACGTTTCAAGTATGACAAGAGCTTGCTCCCCTTGCTGAAATTCTCCTTTTATTGTAGTAGCAGAAGGAACATCAGGTTCATATCCTTTTTCTTTTTCGTGTAATGTTACTTCACTAACTGAAGCTGTTTTTGAAGGGATTATATCAACCACTCCTCTGGCTTTAGGTTGCTGTAACGAAAGATCTTCTTCATTCAGTGGATATTGCGCTTCTACTTCAGAAATCAGTATATGTTCTTGGGCATCTATACTTGTGTCAGCTGTTTGCAAGTTTCTGGACTCTTCTGACGTATAATTTTCTTTTTCAATTATCATGACATCAGAAGACAAAGGTATCTTTCCAGTATGCCCTATAGTAATGACTGCTTTTTGTGTAAGGTCTGGTTTATCACCTTCAAAATCTCGAGATGTTTCGTGGCTTGATGTCTCGTATGTTTGCATCATATGTTTTTCATATTCAAGGTTGACATCAACAGTCTGAGGCATTGGTTTTTCTTCATTTAAAATAGATTCTTTTTCACTTGTCTCAGTTGCTGAAGTTACTGGAGCTAAATTAAGGGGAATTAAATCTTGTTTGGCTATCTGCTTTGCAATGCTGGAGTCTATAAAATCTTCGGTACGAGTAGAAAGTAAAGTTTCCTGCACTACTAATGCCGGCTCAGTGATCTGCAATTCTCCAATTATTGATAGAGCTGAGGGATGTTGCTGTTCATAGCCCTTCTCTTTCTCATGAAGGGTAACTTCAGAGACAGAAGCTGTTTTAGAAGGAATAATCTCTAAATTTCCTTGTGCAGTACTGACAGGAGCATATGAGATATCTTCGGTAACTTTATTTTGAGTTTGAAATTCGCTAACTAATAAAGGTTCTTGAGTGTCAAAGGTAACATCAGCAGTTTCTTGAATAATACTGACTTCTGATTTGTAGCTTTCTTTTTCCGATACTAACACATCTGTTGATAAAGGAACTTTTCCAGCCTCACCCAATGCAATAACAGCTTTTTGGGTTAGGTCTGGCTTATCACCTTCAAAATCTCGAGATGTTTCTTGACTCGAAACTTCAGAAGTTTCCATGTGTTTCTGACATTCCAAATTAAATTCGGCTGACTCTGTCTTAGGAACTGTAACACTGAATACGACTTCCTTTTCACTCGTTTGAACACTCGATTCTAAAGGCGCCAAATTAAGGGGTATTAATTCCTGGGAGGCTATTTCTGATGTTATTTTCTCTTCCTTAAAGTCTTCTGCTGTAACAGATGTTAATGTTTCTTGTACTATTATAGCCTGCTCATCAGAATAGAGCTCTCCTTGTATGGACACAAGAGATGGAATACTAGGTGAATAACCCTTTTCCTTGTCGTGTAGAATCACTTCAGAAATAGAAATAGTTTTGGAAGGAATTATATCCATGACCCCTTTCGTTTCACTCATGGAAATTTCTAAATTAGCTTCTTTTACATAATCTTGCAATTCTGTTTCACTCACTAAAATGTGCTCTTGAGTCATGACACTTGTAGTAGGTGTCTGTTTGGTTAAGATTTCTTCTTCTTTATTACCTTCCTTTTCACTAATCATGACAGCAGATGACAAAGGAACTTTTCCAGCCTCACTTAATGTAATATTAGCTTTCTGACCAAGGTCAGGTTTATCCCCTGTAAAATCTTTTGATGTTTCACGACTTATAATTTCAAATGTTTGAGGTGTATGTTTTTCAACTTCCAATTGTGTTCCTGCAATCTCTGATTTAGGAAGTTCTTCAATTAGTAAATTTTCTTTATCAATGGTTTGAATATCTATTGCTACTGGAGCAATGTTATGTGGAATAATTTCCTGCTCAGCAATTTCTTTTTTCGTTTCCTTCTCTTCAAAGTAGGATGTGCTGGAAGATGTTATTGTTTCTTGAATCACAACAGCCTGTTCACCTGGCTGTAACTCGCTTTCAATATATAAAGGTGAAGGAAACTCTGAATCATATCTTTTTTCTTTATCATGAAGAGTAACTTCAGATACAGAAGCTAATTTCGAAGGAATAAATTCTATATTTCCTTTTGCTTCAGAGAGATGCAATTTTAAGTCGGCTTCATTTACAGAATAATTTGACTGAGATTCGCTAATAAGCAAGTGCTCTTGAACGTTGAAACTGGAAGTAGCTGTTTGTTCGTCGACTGTCTCATGGTCTTTATAACCTTCTTTCTCACTAACAAATATATCGGAAGACGTAGGCACTTTGCCAGTCTCACCAATTGTTACTTCAGCTCTCTGAGTAAGATCTGGTTTATCACCACTGAAATCACGAGAGGTTTCATGACTAGAAACTAAGGATGTTTCCATTACATTCATTTCTACTTCGAGATTAACATTTGCAGCCTCCATCTTTGGTTTTTCTTCCACAAACTGTTGTTCTTTATCGCTTACATCTATATTTAAAGAGATAGGAATCATTTTTGAAGGAATAAAAGAAGCTTCTGCAATTTCTGTTTTGAGGTCTTTATCTTTGTAATCAATTGTTTTTGAAGAAGTAATAGTTTCTTCAACAATTAAAGCTTGTTCATTTGATTGCAACTTCTTATCCACAGTTTCGAACGAAGGCATCTCTGGCGTGAATATATTTTCCTTATCGTGAACTACAGCCTCTGATACAGAAGCGATTTTAGATGGCATAACATCTATACTTCCTTTACTGCTAGTCACTGGTATTGCTAAGTTTTCTTCATTTGCCGAATAATTAGCTATCGTTTCACTAACAAGAACTGAATCATGTAAATTATGAGATGAAGTTGCTGTTTCTTCTTTAATTATTTCTTCACATTTATAGCTCTCTTTTTCAGACACATTAACATCAACTGTAAGGGGAATCTTGTGTAACTCACCAATAGATATTAAAGCATTTTGCCCTAGATCTGGTTTATTACCATAAAATTCTAGCGAGGTATCGTGGCTAGAAATTTCAAAAGTAAGCAAAGTTGGCATTTCAAGGACTATATCAAGAGTACTAGTTTCTGTAGAAGGTTTATCATAGGTTAGTTTCTCTTCTTTTAAAGACGTTTCTACCTGAGATAACATAGGTACTGCACTGAATGGAATGACTGAAGAGTCTGCTTTTGCTTCGGTTATATCGAATTTTTGATAGTCTACAGTTGTTTGATTAGCTACAACTTCTTCAATTAACAAAGGTTGCTCTCCATGCTCCAAATCTGATTTTGCATAAATAGAAGGTAGAGTTTCAACGGTATATTCATCTTCTTTTTCTTGTGTTATTACTTCAGATATTTTCAATGGTCTCGATTCTATTAAATCGCATGTTCCATGTTCTTTAGAAACCGTCAGCTCCATATTTTCTGGTTTTACCGTGTGCTGAGCCTCAGTATTAGTAACCAAAACAGATTCGTAAAGGCTTATTTTAGCTTCTGCTGTTTGAGCTTCAACAGTTTCTTCTCCTTTGACTCCTTCCTTCTCCACAATCAGTACATCTGATGAAAGAGGAACTTTCCCAGCTTCACTGATTCCCACAGTTGCTGTTGTTGAAAGATCCGGTTTATCTCCCTTAAAATCTATTGACGTTTCCTGACTGGAAACCTCTGATACCTGAGTCGTGTTCCTTTCTAATTCTATCTCTGATTCTGCTAACTCATGTTTGGGTTTTTCCTCAATCAGCATTTTTTCCTTATCAGATGTTTCGACTTCGGACATTAATGCTGATGCACTGTATGGAATCATTATTGATTCTGCTTTTTCTTTAGGAATATCAGACTCTTTATATTCAGTCGTTGATTGAGAAGTTAAGGTTTCTTCAACAACCAGTGGCTGTTCCCCTTGTTCTAAGTTGGATTTAGCGATAATAGACTGTAATTTTTCTACGGAATATTCGTCTTCCCTTTCTTGTGTTATTACTTCAGAAATTTTCAGTGATCTTGATTCTATTATATCACATGTTCCATGTTCTTTAGAAACTACTAATTCTAGATTTTCTGGTTTTACTGTGTGCTGAGCCTCAGTGTCTGTAACCAATAAAGATTCATAAAGGTTGATTTTAGTTTCAGCTGTTTGAGTTTCGACAGTTTCTTCATCTTTTATTCCCTCCTTCTCCACAACCATAACATCTGATGATAACGGAACTTTAGCAGCTTCACTTATTCCAACAGATGCTGTAATTGAAAGATCAGGCCTATCTTCTTTGAATTCGGTTGATGTCTCATGGCTAGAAACTTCTGATATTTGAGTTGAGTTTCTTTCTAATTCTATATCGACTTGAACTAATTCACCTTTAGGTTTTTCCTCAATAAATGTTTTTTCTTTATCAGATGTTTCAACTTGGGACATTACTGCAGTTGCATTGAATGGAATCAATGTTGAATCTGCTTTTTCTTTAGAAATATCGGATTCTTTATATTCAGTTGTTGATTGAGAAGTTAGAGTCTCTTCCACAATCAGTGGCTGATCTCCTTGTTCTAATAATGGTTTAGCAGTAATGGAAGTTCGTCTTTCAACGGAATATTCATCCTCTCTCTCTTGTATTATTACTTCAGAAATTTTCAATGGTCTCGATTCAATTATATCATATGTTCCTTGCTCTTTAGAAACTACTAATTCCAGATTTTCTGGATTTACTGTATGCTGAGCCTCAGTGTCAGTAACCAACACAGACTCGTAAAGATTAATTTTAGTTTCTGCTGTTTGAGTTTCGACAATTTCTTCTCCTTTGATTCCTTCTTTTTCGATAACTAGTACATCAGAAGAAAGAGGAACTTTAGCAGCTTCACTAATTCCCACAGTAGCCGTAGTTGAAAGGTCGGGTTTATCTTCTTTGAAATCAGTTGAAGTTTCATGACTAGAAACTTCCGATGTTTGAGTCTGGTTTCTTTCTATTTCTATGTCTACTTCGGCTGACTGGTGTTTGGGCTTTTCTTCAATAAGCACCTTTTCTTTGTCCGACGTCTCAACTTCAGACATTAATGCTGCTGCATTAAATGGAATCAATGTGGAATCTGCCTTTTCTTTAGGAATATCAGATTCTATATATTCAGTTGTTGATTGAGAAGTTAGAGTCTCTTCCACAATCAGTGGCTGATCTCCTTGTTCTAGTAATGGTTTAGCAGTAATGGAAGGTCGTCTTTCGACTGAATATTCATCTTCCTTTTCTTGTGTTATAACTTCAGAAATTTTCAATGGTCTGGACTCAATTATATCGTATGTTCCTTGCTCTTTAGAAACCACCAATTCCAGATTTTCTGGTTTTACTGAATGCTGAGCCTCAGTATCAGTAACCAACACAGACTCGTAAAGATTAATTTTAGCTTCTGCCGTTTGGGTTTCAACAGTCTCTTCACCTTTTATTCCCTCTTTCTCCACGACCATTACATCTGATGATAACGGAACTTTTGCAGCTTCACTAATTCCCACAGTAGCTGTAATTGAAAGATCAGGCTTATCTTCTTTGAAATCAGTTGATGTTTCATGGCTAGAAACTTCTGATATTTGAGTTGAGTTTCTTTCCAATTCTATGTCGACTTGTACTAATTCACCTTTGGGTATTTCCTCAATGAATGTTTTTTCTTTATCAGATGTTTCAACTTCAGACATTACTGCAGTTGCATTGAATGGAATCAATGTTGAATCTGCTTTTTCTTTAGAAATATCGGATTCTTTATATTCAGTTGTTGATTGAGAAGTTAGAGTCTCTTCTACAATCAGTGGCTGATCTCCTTGTTCTAATAATGGTTTAGCAGTAATGGAAGTTCGTCTTTCAACGGAATATTCATCCTCCCTCTCTTGTGTTATTACTTCAGAAATTTTTAATGGTCTCGACTCAATTATATCATATGTTCCTTGCTCTTTAGAAAATACCAATTCCAGATTTTCTGGTTTTACTGTATGCTGAGCCTCAGTATCAGTAACCAACACAGACTCGTAAAGATTAATTTTAGCTTCTGCCATTTGGGTTTCAACAGTCTCTTCACCTTTTATTCCCTCTTTCTCCACGACCATTACATCTGATGATAACGGAACTTTAGCAGCTTCACTTATTCCCACAATAGCTGTAACTGAAAGATCCGGTTTATCTTCTTTGAACTCGTTTGAAGTTTCATGGCTAGAAACCTCTGATATTTGAGTCGAGTTTCTCTCCAACTCTATGTCTATCTGAATTGATTCCACTTTGGGTTTTTCCTCAATAAATGATTTTTCTTTATCGGATGTCTCAACCTCGGACGTTAATGCAGCTGCATTAAATGGAATCAACGTTGAATCCGCCTTTTCTTTAGGAACATCAGATTCTTTATAATCGATTGTTGATTGAGAAGTTAAAGTCTCTTCAACAATTAATGGCTGATCTCCTTGTTCTAGCATAGATTTAGCAGTAATAGAAGGTAGTTTTTCGACAGAATATTCGTCTTCCCTTTCCTGTGTTATTACCTCAGAAATCTTTAGTGGTCTTGATTCTATTATATCGCAAGTTCCTTGTTCTTTTGTAAATACTAATTCCAAATTTTCAGGTTTTACTGTGTGCTGAGCCTCAGTATCAGTAACCACTACAGATTCGTAAAGGTTAATTATAGTTTCTGCTGTTTGAGTTTCAACAATTTCTTCTCCTTTGATTCCCTCCTTCTCCACCACTAGAATATCCGATGAAAGAGGAACTTTAGCAGCTTCAGTTATTCCCACGGTAGCTGTAATTGAAAGGTCGGGTTTATCTTCTTTGAAATCGGTTGAAGTTTCATGACTAGAAACTTCCGATATTTGAGTTGAGCTTCTTTCCAATTCTATATCGACTTGAACTGATTCCCCTTTGGGTTTTTCCTCAAAGAATGTCTTTTCTTTATCAGATGTCTCAACTTCGGACATTAATGCAGCGGCGTTGAATGGAATCAATGTCGAATCTGCTTTTTCTTTTGTAATATCAGATTCCTTATATTCTGTCGTTGATTGAGAAGTTAAGGTCTCTTCCACAATCAGTGGCTGATCTCCTTGTTCTAATATAGATTTAGCGGTAATAGATGGTAGCTTTTCGACGGAATATTCGTCTTCCCTTTCTTGTGTTATTACTTCAGAAATTTTTAGTGGTCTTGATTCTATTATATCGCAAGTTCCTTGCTCTTTTGTAACTACTAATTCCAGATTTTCTGGTTTTACTGTGTGTTGAGCCTCAGTGTCGGTAACCATTACAGACTCATAAAGGTTAATTTTAGTTTCAGCTGTTTGAGTTTCGACAGTTTCTTCACCTTTTATTCCCTCCTTCTCCACAACCATCACATCTGATGATAATGGAACTTTAGCAGCCTCACTTATTCCTACAGTAGCTGTAGTTGAAAGATCCGGCTTGTCTTCTTTGAAATCGGTTGATGTTTCATGGCTAGAAACTTCCGATATTTGAGTTGAGCTTCTTTCCAATTCTATATCGACTTGAACCGATTCCCCTTTGGGCTTTTCCTCAATGAATGTTTTTTCTTTATCAGATGTCTCAACTTCGGACATTGCAGTGGCATTGAATGGGATCAATGTGGAATCTGCCTTTTCTCTTTGTACGTCGGATTCTTTATATTCGGTTGTTGATTGAGAGGTTAGTGTCTCTTCTACAATCAATGGCTGGTCCCCTTGTTCTTGTATAGATTTAGCAGTAACAGACGGTAATTTTTCGACAGAATATTCGTCTTCCCTTTCCTGGGTTATCACTTCAGAAATTTTCAGTGGTCTTGATTCTATTATATCGCAAGTTCCTTGCTCTTTAGTAACTATCAATTCCAGATTTTCTGGTTTTACTGTGTGTTGAGTCTCAGTATCAGTAACCATTACAGATTCGTAAAGGTTAATTTTGGCTTCAGCTGTTTGAGTTTCAATAATTTCTTCGCCTTTGATTCCCTCCTTCTCCACAACTAGTATATCCGATGAAATTGGGACTTTAGCAGCTTCACTAATTCCCACAGTAGCTGTGGTTGAAAGATCCGGCTTGTCTTCCTTGAATTCAGTTGATGTTTCATGGCTAGAAACCTCCGATATTTGAGTCGTGTTTCTTTCCACTTCAATGTCTACTTCGGCTAATTCCCCCTTTGGCTTTTCTTCAATCAATATCTTTTCTTTATCAGATGTCTCAACTTCTGATAATATTGGAGCTGCTTTATATGGGATAATTGTTGAATCTGCTGTCTCCTTGGGAACATCAGATTCTTTATATTCAGTCGTTGACTGAGAGGTTAATGTTTCTTCAATTATTAGTGGTTCGTCACCTTGTTCTAATCTACTTTTTGCAGATACTGATGACAATTTCAGAGAAGTATATTCATCTTCTTTTTCTTGAACAATAATTTCTGATATTTTAACTGGTCTGGACTCAATTATGTCACAAATTCCTTTCTCTTCTGGGATATTTATTTTCAAATTTTCTTCATTTACTGGGTGTTGAGTCTCTGTGTCTGTTACTACAATAGATTCACATAAATCAATATTAGTTTCAGCTTTCTGAGTTTCCAGTACCTCACTAATTTTAATTCCTTCTTTTTCAATGACCATTACATCTGAAGACAATGGCACCTTAGCCGCTTCACTAATGCCAACTGTAGCTACTGATGATATGTCTAAATTCTCTTCCTTCAAATTAATTGGATTTTCACTACTCATCACCTCTGCTGTTTGAGTTATGTGCTTTTCGATTTCTATCATCATATCCACATATCTATATTTCTATCTATATATTATTATATAACCATATACCTGTTTTCGTCATTATCCATTTTTTTTATTATTTTGGAAAGAAACTTACGAGTCAAATGAATTATTCTTATAAGATCGTATTAATATCATACCCAATACTTATAAGTATAACTATGCTAGAAGTAGAAAGATAATTTTAGTATTTATCCACAATACTATAAGGGTACCAATTAGGGGTTATATTAGTCCTCGTTATCTTCTCAGAATATTTCACGGTATATTATAAAACAGTATATATGCTTAGATATGTTGGATACTCAAGGCCGTAGTAAATATGGAAATAATGATTAGAGTATATACTAGTTATCCCATATCCATTAATAGCGTAAATATTAATATATTAGACAATAATGAGTAGAATAAAATGACCCTAGATTCCACACAAATGTGACTGACTATGTGTAGCGGTGAGATATCTAATTTGATAAGTAAATAATATATAACAAACTGCCAACTAAGTGGGTCCACATTAGTTGATAGACACCGTTTTCCGTGTATCAATAAGTATCTAGCAAGTAATATATGTAGCAACGAATAAGCGATATAAGAGGCTCTCCAGCGTTGTGAGAGAGAAATATGTGAGTGAGTGTTTGAGTATAAGGTCCACCACCACCGATAATCTGAGATCATCTATATATGAGTAACCGCCTTCAGTATGTCTCGGATAGTATTTATGAGCATTTATAAAAGGCCTCCGAATTATAGCTTAGGAATTTACAGCTCAACTCTTCATTATACTATTGATCCTATTTTTATAGGAGCTAGTTATATCCATTTAGAGAATCTTTATTTAATAGATGTAGCCACACTTGAGTAAACATATATGAAAGTGGTGAGAATTCAAATCCAAGTTATATCCTACATATTACTTACTGAAAAATTTTCCTATTAAAACACTAAAGCACAATATTCTCATATCTCGATTAGGAACCTATCTACGTAGATAAGGCTTAAGAGAGCGTAAACGTACTTACTTATCCTAGTTCACTGTGTATTACGATTTTATATTTATTTTAGTATAAGATAAAGATACACGTAATTATTATACTGTATAGCCGCCCATACTATACGAATAGTATCAGGGTTATAATGATTTCGGCATATTTAAAGTTCAGTATTATCGTTTAATGTATAAGTATATATACTCAGGCTAGCTATTTACTATTCTTCTATTATTCGCGGAAGTAGTGAGTGCAAGGTACATAAGCTATCACGAGGGCCTTGGAACTGAGGGATTATATCTTATTAACGTCTTGATATCTATATATTATTATTAATATATATATAATTATTAGTATACTAACCAATAGGGTAATTTGGTTGAGTACATATATATCGGTGATTAAGTATCGATCTGTCCGCTTGTTCTACAGATAGAGAGCCCTGAGCAGCTCTAGGAATTAATGAGCCGAATTATAGTTTAGTCTTGTTATTCACTACTACCACACCCTATCAGCGTCTTTGCGTCATAGCTAGAAGAACGCCATATAGTGAGACCAAGGACCGCTAGATTGAGATTATCCATCTGTCTACAGTCCAATGAATCAATATATACATATACTTATTCATCATATCTAACGGTATCTATGACTAACCTATAGAAACGCGTTGTGATTTATCCCATTTTTACTAATTTAGTAGGGTTTAGTGGGAGGGAAAAGCGACATTTGGTAGTATACTTAGTGGGCTAAAGTAACTAAAATGGTACCGACCTAGATAATTATATCATTTATTAATTGTTTATTATATGAGATGATCAGCAATTAAATAGTCAAAATATATATAAATTAGGTATCTTAGTTTACTAATTTTAATACCTTATATTACGTATTGTAGTCACCTCACGTGAGGATGAAGAAGGATAATACTACGCTACATATATATAGAGATTTATATATACATACGTTAAACTTAGATAATACTATCTATGAGTATGGTCACTGGTATTTAATACTTAATTATATATACTATATATATATTACATATCCATAAATATGAGTATCATAAGTTTATCCTTTTCACAACATTAGTATGGTATACGCATGAACGGGAAGACACACAATAATACCAGCGGTTTACGGATAAGTGAAAAGATCTAACCGCGTGTGTTGAGACTGATCGCATTCCCAAGAGACTTACTACTATAGTTAAATTCAAACTGAGCCTGCGAGCTAGTGAGTGACTCGAAACTCACACAGAAGAGACCTACTTCTGTACGTGCCACTGTGCAAAAACAATGAATTGTCAAATTAGTTGATACAGATAATTGATACAAATTAAAAATAGAAGCGAGGAGAAGCCAACTAAGATCTGGAGCTCACTTATATTGTGATAATGCTATTGAGCGGTTATACAATGTTCACAGATAATCCTTATTACCGAGAGGCCTACTCATATATACGATCCTTTATAGTAGGAGATATAAGGATTGCACGGACTATCATCCGGAATGTAAGGAGCGTACACTAAATATGATATAGTATGAGATATCAAAGTTATTAAATAAAAACATCTATTATATAATAACAATATAAAACTACGCACAGGATCCAGTCACGGAAAGGAGTGGGGAGTTAGATATTACGGAACACACTCGAGCTATATAAGTTTAACTAATCCTAGGTAATGTTTCAGTAAGGGATCATACGATATATAATAATGCAGTTACACCTACTCTCGTATGTACTGAGTGAGCGTAGCGCATAGATAACGTATACTGAGAACAGTCATTACGAGTTATTGAGTATATAAAATATAAATTGTATAAGTAAGCTTGAGTATTCTATAAGAGGATAACGTGATATTCTGAACCGTATCAGAAAATTATTCAAAAATCTGAGAAATGATACCCTGAAATACTTTAAGAGAAGAGAATACATAGTTGGTGAATGGCGAAGGTTCCCTCTAGTGAGAAGAAATATATAGGGGCAGCCTTTATAAAGAGAGAAAAGTTACCCATTATTCGTGACAAAAGGGTTTTGGCCTGGAGGTGTGGCCTGTGCGGGTATGTAGGTCGAGAGTATGATTCGGCACTGTAAACATTCTCTTATACGTGAGTTAGATAGATAAGTCTTATATACTGCTAACGAGTGAGGGGAAATCCATAGCGTCTGTACCCTAATAAAGCACGGCTCATGTATAGTAAGTGAAGTAAAGTCAAGTATAGGATACAGTTATCTCTTTAAATCTCAGTAAGGCGTGCCTGTATCGTAGAAGGGAGATGTCGCAAGTGGGTTTCTGAGGATGGACGTTTGAAATTAATTTTTTAGCAAAAACTAATTTGAAAGTCTCATTTTATTAATAATAAGATGCTTATGAGGGTATGGATAACAGTGCCGATCCATGCGTATGACCTAGACGAAAGGGGAGGGTGGAGTGTCTAAGGGGAATTCATGAAGAGAGTCGCAGCGTTAATCGATATACCCGTTTCTACCCTCGCGAGAACAAACGTTCCTCTTACTTGCTCCCCCCAATTTGTACGTGAAATTCGAACACATGGGTTACTGCAATAATATCAGAAGCCTGTTGTTAACTAAGTTCATTTTTTCTTATATGTATGCATTAGTAGTACGGTAATAGAGTGCAGAAGTCTTAACCTTTCAGTAATCTTAGGTGATAGCAAGTTAGGGTATAAACTGAGTCATAGTGGTGATAGATTGATCAAGTTTATAGGTGCCTTTAATACAAAACGCACATAAACCAAGTAGTCGGTTTAGTAAAGGAAGATCGTGACAATTATTTACTAGGTATAGTAGTGCCGTAAATTATTACTTAGGCAATACATAGAAGCACGTGTAATATATATATAAGTAGTCACTAGTGAGGATATAGTACTGAAACGATTACAATCGTAAAATCGTTGGGAAAACACAATTATTTAACCTATATTATACCAGAAGCAGGAGAATGGAATATCCATCTATTACCTATAAAATATGTTAGTAATTATTTACGACAATATTCAATATTTGGTGGGTGACTTAGTTCTTATGAGTTTATGTATGATAGATAATAATATCATATTAATGACTATTACTAAGTGATGTTCATTTATGTAAAGTCATCCTGACTATGAGTCTGTGAGGGCGTCGTGAGAATAAGACGCATAGGTAAAAGTACCATATACAACATAAGAGACTGTCAACGTTAGTTAAGTACTCTGAACATGCCTATTGAATGTATGCATATCGGTACGAGCGGAGTGGAAGTCTTTATCTACTTACATTGATAAGGTAGTAACTCATAGGTTCCGCTAAATGATATACCTGAGAGGCATTACTTTCTTAATTAGCCTCACTTATCGAGTAAGATTCTGTATGAAGGACATCTGCCTCGAGTTATTTTTGAAAGAGTAAAACGTATTAGGAATAGTAAAGACTCATAAATAAATAACATTGAGTGAGGAATCCTTATAGTATATATTTCCGTGAGAGCGGTATTTACCTATAACCCTATAAACGCGTTGAACAGAAACAGTATTGAGCTACAATGCTTGAAGTCCGGTTGACCGATACTAAGTATAGTTACTGCTAAACGTCTTGATTTCGAATTCATTAGGAAGATCATAATATGAGGTATATCCGGGATTAATTTAAGCGCGATTAAGAGTAGATAACAGGTATAGAGTATATACCGGCAATACAGAGAGGTGGAAGGTGTCAGGTTTCACGCTAAATTAACAGCCTGTTAAGTAGTATGAGTCTTTAAGTATATATATATGATATGGGTATAAGTATGTGTGTGTTTATTTATTAGTTGAATTTATTAAGATCATGTAGACAGTGATACACCACAGCGCGTGATAGGGTGAGACTCGATGGTTCCCAACATATAGCATAGCTATGGCCAACGAGCAACTAAATTTCAATATTACCACTATAGCGCATTGCCTGAGAGGTGGACGGTTTAGTGAGTAAGCTCCGTACTCAAAAAGATAACCATTGTCTTTCAATCATTTTAAAAACGTATTATATATTTATAAAACAGGACTGATAAACTAGCAAAAAATAAAATATTAACATAAAACATACTATGACAATATATATTAAAATGTTAAACAACACATATATCATATATATAAACCAATGAATAATAAAATACTAAAGTAACTCAACCCTGGGATAGCGCAGACCGCTACGAAAAATATCACCTTCATTATACTTTATCATTTCCATGAGGCTCAATACCCTAATCCCACCTATACCCTATCCGTTGGGGAGGGCGTGGGTGTGGCCTTCGGAAGCTTCATATCACCCGGATATAATAACCTATATACTCATACGTAGCGCTGTAGTAGACCTCAAAAATGTTAGGAGGAATAATAATATCATTAAGATCAGTTTATTAGCACTTACTAACTAAATCACTAGGCACACAGACTCTAGCGGAATGAATATTTACCAGATTTCATTTATGACGTACCCCTACAAGGTTAGCTGGACAACCTTCCACAGTTTATAGCTACATAAGCGTTTCATTGAATCCCCTTATATACAAAGTTAAGGATATCAATATATACCTACTACAAAAAAAAGTATCTAGAAAAGATGATATAACGGTTTCTTCTCTGTATCTACAATAACTATATCACACCACGGTGGAGAAGATATTATATATAAAGAATGAGCCATATAGTATATCATATATTACGTTATATATAAAGAGTAAATAACAGCCAACAAGAACATAGCTAAGCCTGAGATACTTTATATACTATATATATAATATAGAATATGGATAATCAAGGAACCAGGCTGTTCATTTTCATGTTATTTCATAAATTAACAATTATATTTATAATTTATAATATAATATGATAATTGAGGGGAGTTATATAGGGTGGGGAAATAACTGCGCAGATACAACGGAGCAGTAGTAAGATATGGTAAGTATAATAAAAAATACGTATACTGAGATCATCAATAATACTAATAACAATTATTAAATATAAAATACACAAAATGTAAAATAAATAAGAATGCTTAAATCTAAAATAAGTAATTAACTAATATAATAAATAATATTTGAAAAAGTTGAAGAAAAAAAATATATTTAAAAAAAACATAAATTAATTAATGAATTGAAATAATGTGAAATAATTATATAATTATAAGAAAATTACATAATTAAATTATGAATGATAAAATTCTAATATAAAACTTATTTAAATATATAATATAAAACATAAATTATAATATTTACTATAACTATAAAAATATATAATAATTAATAATAATAATATATAAATATAATATAAAAATTAATATATAATATATACTAAATTAGAAAATGGATGATAGGTATGGAAAATGGTAGCAAAGACCTAACCAAAAGAGTGTGAGGGTGAGAGCGCTGGACTCAAGCTAAAAATCATAGACTGTATATAATCTTCGCACTATAACCTAATTTATCAGAATAAAGATAACTGAGTCACTCTCATATCCCAACATCATGGATCGACCGCCACATAATTATATTATATATAGGATGGTAGTTACCTTTATAAATCAGTGAGTGAGGTATGGGATGAGGTAGAGGGTAAGTGAGGGAGTGATTGAGCGATGATGTTGAGTACAGATCTTGAGAGATAATCGTAGAAGTAACTAGGAAGGCTGTATTGTTATTGTCAATAGACCGTCACAAGCCCTAGCATCGAGTTTCCATAGCCGGATCCGATAATGGTTTACGTGAATGTGTCCGACAGAAAGAATGGTAAAATATAGAAATGAGAAGTAATATTAACGTGTAGAATATCTAGGTTTAGGGTTGAATGAGATTTGGTCTTAGGATGGTTATATGGTTAGGTAGGGTTATGGGTATTAGTGGTTAAGTTAGTCGGTTAGTTGTGTTTATGAGATATGGAGGTATTAGTTAGTGATTTTAGGTGTGATGCTGTGTGTATTGGTCTTGAGGGTTTAGGGGTTAAGTGAAGGGCTTAGACTTAGTGAGAGTTGAGTGAGTACCTTGAATCGGTAGTCAAAAGTGAGCGTTACAAAGTGAACCTATATGAAATTCGACTTCAATAAGTAAAGAAACGGTAAAGGTAATTTCGTGATATTTTATGGTCTAAGTAGGCGAGTAAAATAGTAATAATATTATATGCATATAGAATAACAGTGATGCTGTAATTAGCGGGAATTTTTATGAGTGAGCGGTTATTATATTGTGATTTGGGACCTGGCCCTAGGCTAATGAACCACCACATTGAAGAGCTATTTAACACAGTGTAAGGTCAGTGCAGTACTCCTAGTGATGATATTGCCTAGGTGAGTGAAATTTTATTCTGTACAGTACGACGAAAGGTTGTATTCAACTTTATAAGGTGTGTTAATTAGTAGTGGGATCGACGAAAATGTGGATGAGGTGAGATTTATCTTTTCAGAGGATCGTGTAGTTATCATGTTTATTTACTTATATCTACTTACCTGTTTATCTCGTATATATTGCATAGTATCACTGCACTAACACCTCTACCACCTACAATTTGGTGAGAAAGGATATAATATAATACATAATATATGATAATTAAGTAGTGAATTTGCTAAATAAAATTAATAATGAATTTATAAAATAAATTGTATATATTAATTAATCATTAAATCATACTGAAAAAAATTCTCCTAATAATAATAATCAGAGAATATAATGTAGTCGATATAATAATTATAATATATATAAATAATTCTAATAATTAAATACTTATATTATAATATAATAAATAATATAATTATTACTTTTCGAATAGTCAATTTATGTACAATTAGACTAACTACATCCAAGAGAAAAGCGGACCATTAAAACGGCTTAGTGAGAATAACATCTAGCATATCATGGGAGGTGAGATCCACGTACATATTATTACTTATAATTATCACTAAAGTTGTACCAAAGTGCAAGATTTATGATTGAGGAAATAGAATATATTCAGTCATGACTCACAATAAATAATAACTAATCAAAATAATAAATATAACATTATTATATCATTTTAGTATTATATATAGATTCCATAAAGAAATCTATATAACTCAAATCTAAATAATGATTTATTAATGAGAATATATTTATTCATTATTCTTTGAGATGAGATTAATTCAAAGAAAATAGGGTTTATAATTGTCTATAAGTGTGCTAATAATAAGATATTATTCGTAAAAGTATATATGGTAATAGGTCTTTTTCTTTTCAAATATGAATGAAGTATGTATTATGGATCAGTTATTAAGTATTTGTAGTATAATATAATTTTATACCGACTGGCGATTTAGGTAAATCCTATATAGCTGTTGAGGACAATCATGTAATAATGATTTAAAATGGCGAGATCAGGATGAGGGTATGTGTGTCATAAACTAGCAAGAATTTTGCATAAAAAATGTGTACAGTAGTAGGGTATCCGTGACATATATGTGCATGTGAGTGATAATCTGTAGTAGTTGATGATCGACGATAGCTGGAAAGTGCAATGTATGATATCTGGATTTTTTAGTTCGGTTGGAGGTAAGAATATAAGACCTACTCTAATCACCGTATGATCTGCATATGTATATTATTATATATCTAATGTATTTGCTTACTCATATCTCGCTGAATATACTTATCGTATACTATATAACTTCCACGGCAGGTTCATTTATCTTTGCCAATTATAATTTAATCGAAACTTCCTTTGTCGAGGAGTGATAAGAGCTAGATTATTATGTATAAAATTATACGGTTGAGATTAGGGTAGCCGTGATCTATTGTTATACGAATGGACATCCTACATGTGAGTATAAGTAGTACTACCTGTAGGAACAAACCCGTGAGATAAGAGTGAAGGTTGAGCCTTATTACTTGACCTCTTCTAGTCAGCTAGATTTCATTGCAGCTCTACCCAAATTTCGTAGATACCATCAACTACAGAAGTTTATGGAGAGACGCTGGTGATACATAAATATTACGCCACACCATATGATTACTTTTTTAAAGTGCGCTTTAGGCTGTGAAATGACTAAAAAATGAGTGAGTGAGGAATTGCAAGTGTCCTTTTTACTATTTTTCGTTAGATAATTTTGAGTTATATGAGTTAATTTGAAAATTCACGCATTTATAACGCAAGAGTTTAGCTCCATGTTTTTTTCTCATGATATATATAATAAGAAGTATTTTTAATCGCGCTCGTTTATATTTCTGTGTGTCTACGATTGGGAAACGAGAGAGCGAATTTGCCTCGAGAGCTTATATTGCACTTTAAAATAATGAGTGTTATGTCGAGAAAATTTATAAGGCATATGAACCTTATATATATACAGCGAGAGTAATGGGACTATTTATTATATGTCTCAATTTAATTATCTAGGCCGAGTAAATATATTAAGCATAGATAGGAGGGAGGGTATGGTAGGAGATGAGAGTTATGCTGGTACAGGATAAGAACTGAGCTAGAATGCGTACCCACCTATTTCCTGTTTAGAGCCTTCTAAGTATATAATACACACTGAGTGAGAGAAATACTAATACTATATAGATCATTTGCGAAATATGAGACAGGAAATGAATGCTTTATACACAGTAGTTAGCATGTATATCCACGATCGGCTAGATTTAAGAATATGAAGAGTATCAGAGCCAGCAAATGTGGCGTAAGCGTATGGATTATATTGAAAGGTTGTGGGCCTCTTTATCGTCCGACAAAAAATATTGTGCACACTCACTAAATGTTTTGGGTGCTTATAGTTGAAATTTGTGAGAGTACTGTAAATTAATCAAATATAGTGATATGTGCAAATATTGAGCCAGTAAATTGGGAAAGATAAGAAATTTTAAAATACTCTAAACTAAGGAGTAGGTATGGCATTCGCCTTGCGTGTTCACAAGATCTATTCGGGTACTGCACGATCGAGCTAGAATGAGAGTTAGTATCATATGTGGGTAGTCTCAGAGAGTGCTCATCAACACTGAGGAATAGCTGACAAGTTGTATAGGCACTTGAGAAAAGTAGCGTCCTTCTTCTTTGGCTTTCAGATATTAATGACGTATGTCCGCGAGCGTCGGTGTTAAAATTTATGGCTGGTCAATATTCTTCAAAAGGTTACATCACACACTAAGGTGAGGGTAGATATGATCGAAACATGACTTTTCGGAGTGATAAGTAGTAGAATCGTGAGATGATATCTGCCTAAATTGTTTATATGAATATATGAGTGTAATACTGGTAGATATTATATATGTGAGTATAATAGATATTTATTCGTGATAGATATGCTGCGTGAAATATATCCTATATACACTGAAGACACAAGACCTATATATAGTTCCAGTTTCGAGAATACAGTGAGTTGAGTGAGGATGGGTACTGAATATGATAAGATATATTAAATTACAAGGTGTATCGATATTATAGATATAGATGAGAGACATATTTCTGAACTGATATCTCGCAACCGTCAGTAAAGTTAATTATAATTACTTGAGAAGGCATGAATGACGTTAATAGGTTAGAATTGGATGCAGACTAGCTGTAGTAGGACATAGATATGTTCTTCAGTGTATATGTTTATCTTCGCTAAATGAGTGTGTTGGTCCATTGTAATAAGTGGTCATCTAAGATAATTGGATCCTAGACAATTTGACTGCCATGTGGAAGTAACATTGAAATAATGCCGAACTTCCTTTATAAGTTTAGGGTTTATGCTTGTATGTCCTTTACGTAGAGGGTGGAAGTGCACGTCTTCGATGTGCCTCGGTTGTTGTGATCTAAGAGTGATAGCAGCGCTTTCGTAGGTTTTGGTGGAGTTAAAAATGGAAAGCGCTATTGTGGTACTTAGCCCATTGGTGAATATATTTGTTCAATTAGTCTAAGGTTGAAGTTTGCCGTGCTCGAGAAAGCGAGCCTAGCTGATTCATCGCGTTGATGTATGATGATGCGAATGTCGAATCGAGCATAGAGAGAAATAATTGGACATGGTCGGCTGGAATAGCGAGTAACAATTCATTTAGTAATCTGGAGTCAAATAGTAGGTGTTGACTACTTAAAACACTACCGCGCTCGGAACGTCCTTTCAATGCCAGAGAAAGTGGCGTGACAAAATAGAAGAGCACCCGGAACTCTGGATAGATCGTGTGTTAACAGAAGGCATTTTGATTGAAAAGAGGAGTTGTCGCTTTTGGAAAATCAAGTGCGATATGGAGTTTGTAAGGAGATCCCAGTTCTCACGTGTGTCGTAAGCTTTTTCGAGGAAAGAAAAAGACGCCAAGAATCCATCTCCACCAGTTTTTGAGAAGTGCATTCCCGATGTGCATGGTCAGTCTTTACCTTAAAAGGGGTTCCGCAGTTCAAACGATTTTTAAATACTGAGAGCAAATAGTGGTCAGTACAGCTTTTAAAACACTACTCTTTCTGCTGAGAGTCGCTTCAGTGGTGGCCAGAGTAAAGTAGGCGGTGACAAAATAAGAAGAGCACCAACCTGGTACGATCGTGTTTGACAGAAGGCAATTGATGAATAGAGGGAGTTGTCCGCGGAAGGAAACCAGCGAATGGAGTTTAAGGAGGAATCCCAGTTCTCCACGTTGTGTCGTAGCTTTTGTCGAGGGAAAAAAAGCGCCTCACACACTCTTCCCACCGTGTGAAGAGGCTTCTTCCGGCATGTTCATTTGATCTAGATTTCCAAGGGTCTGCTTATCTAAACGATTTTTGTCGGAAACCAAATTGGAAGTTGAGAAAGCTTGAACGGCTCTCCAGAACAGGGAGCAAGCGGTCTAAAACCATTTTTCTCTCCATTATATTTTACATAAGTGACCAGTCTGCGAAATGTCTTTTGTTTCTGCCAGCTTCGATTCTTTTCCATGGTTGGGAATACGTTAACAAAAGGCTGATGTCCAAATAGAATGGAAAAGAAGAGTTCGATCCGATTCTGTTTATAAATTCCAACAAAAATGCTGACGCGGCTGCGAAGGATGGAATATGACGCGAGCATGATTGTACGAAATCAATGTCTGGATCCAAGGGCACCGTCTTTGCTATTGCCAATGCAGTGGTTGATATCTGCAAGTGTAAAAGACGGTTGTAGGCTATGGAATCTTCCCCTATCCGCTGTTGAAAAGCTGGTATGCTGTCATTCTGCATTTTTGAAAGGCTCCAGTGTAGCGGAATGAACTCGAATGGCTAGCAAAGCTGTAACCTAACGAATCCCTAACACGCCGCAGAGCGAGATCCATATCAAGTTATATCAGCCCATAACGGAGGACTGTGTGACTTTATTGGAGCGACGAGATATTTCTGTGTAACTTCCACACTAAAAGGAAAGGGAGTTTGTGGAATGCTGAAACAGATTCGATAACTGTAAGTGACAATATTGTTTCCGCGTTTGACGATTAATTCGCCGAGATCTCGCTACGGCTGAGCTTTAAAAATAATCATGTTTGGGGTGGTACGGTCCTTTTTATTGCCTGTAAGAGTTTCCTTCCTCTCATCGGGTTGGCTGTGCCGCACTCGTGGGACCACCTAGGGGTGCCGACCGCCTGCTGAGGAAGACTGCGGATGCAAGCTTCCCGCTGCCGAGATGAACTACTTTCTGGAAGAGGCCGAAAAGCATCATCAAGCATCGAATCGGTTATTGAAGGAGAAGAGGATAAGCTGTGGCCTGATAACAAGGAGAGCCCACTTCGCTGTCGATCATAACGCCACTGGAGTTGGGTTTTGCATTTGGGCTTGGAACAGCCCTCATTAAAGCTATTGGGTATTATTTCACTTGCGAACATTTTCTTAAAAATGGGACGAAATCCCACCTATAAAATAAGCTTAAAAGAAAATATCATAAAATACGTAATATCACTTTAAAAAAGACTCTTGGTAGTCCTGTGTTAGGCATCCCAGGGAAAAGGGTGGTTAGGAGATCTATTAAGAACTTGGATGGACTTGAACGAAGTGACAGAGTCGGCCCATAAGGGGTGCCGAGGTTGAAGTCTCCTAGTAATAACAACCGGAGTTAGGGAGCTTTTAAAAAGATCAGCTTATTACTTTACAATAATTCAATAATTGGATTCAAGTAGTCTTAAGATATGGTAGTGGTGTACAAGTGAATTCATGCCGCTTCTGCATGAAGTTTGGTTTGGAGAGGACTGGGGAATAGGGGACAGATTGTGAATGAGTATTCCTGCACCTCCCTATCATTGTCTCCTCTTTCTATAGAAGTTAAACGGCGATTTATAGTGGGATGGGTGAATGTCACGATGACATAGTCGAATTCCTGCAAACATATATACAATTTGGTGTACATATGTTATTAGTTGTACAAGTTCTTCGAAATTAGAGTAATAACCACGACACAATTCCATTGAAGGAGAGTAGTCATTCATGAGTTATAATATTATTGATTGGTCTTTTAGAGCCAATTTCTCTAGTGACTAGGGTAGTTTTGGTGTGGGTTCGGATGGAGAAGGGAAGGTTGCGACGTGGGTCTCGCGAGGAGGGGCAACAAATCCTGTTGGTAAGGGTAGTCATACACAAGAGATTTATGTTGTATGACCTCTTTGGGAAGGAGTTTCTGATGTATTTGGTGATGACGTTCACCAAGAATGCGAGATAAGTTGATCATTCAACCTAAGTCGCAACTTGTTATGTGCGGTTTTTGGTTGGTTTAGGAAGAGCATCACATAAAGCTCATACTTTATTACTGAGAGCGGTTATCCAGGTATCCGCTTGCAAGCACAGATTCCAGAAATGTGGGAGGGACCATGAGTTGTTTCCAGATGGAAATAGGGAGGGAAGGTGTCCCAGAGGGGTATTGTCTTTTGAGAATGTATTGGGGTTTGCGGATATCAGATTTTCCAATATGGGAATTCGAGTTGGATTGGGCAAGGTCTGATACGGAGATGTTTCGCGTTCTTCATCATGCGGGTGAAATTTTTGGGAAATTGGCAGTTTGATTGGAGAATGGGACCTCTGGGTCTCTCTTTTGCCTCCAACAGACCCAGAAACGCTTAGAGGCCGTTTGCAACGTTTCGTTTGAACAGTTTTTTTTACCTTTCTCGGAAGTGCCCAGGAAGCATTAGAAAGAGAATGGGTCATCACATCAACATCATTTTGGGAGCTGTTATCCAATTTCATCTTCTAGGTATAGAATCCTTGTAGAGATGCTGATAACGGAAATTCGGGAGCAAGTTATAGGGAAAACAGAAAGAGCTAAAAGAACTTCTTTGTAGATTGTTAATGGTTTGTTGTGGGTGTCAATAAGCAGGGATTGAGTACATTTTTTGAAAGCCTTTGCTTATGTCTCTCAGAAAGTAGAACTTACTGGCGAGGTCTCTTCGAGTTGCTATTTTACGTCTGGGGTTACTGTGTTGTTGTGTTTAAAAATCTCGATGCTCTCTATTTAACGAATATCTTTTAACTTGGCTATCTAATTCTTTCTGTGTGTTTAGAAACATCTTTTCCAGGGATTTGATAATAGTGGGAGGCTAATTAGGGACAAAGAAACCGTCCTCTTGCATAAGTTTTGGTGAACTATTTGGTGAACTGGACAGTGTTGTTCTTGGCAGAAAAGTTTTCCGATTTCGTATTGATGAAACAGCTTAGTTTTATTCAGTTTGTTGAGAGTTAGTACTCGGATAAGCTTGTTTGATAGCTCTTTTGGACGGGAATGTGAGTCAAGGCTGCTTTTGTCTCTTTGAAGTTGGTAAGTGTGGGCAATACAGGCAAACAGGTTGCAGTACATATCTGGTTTCAATGGAATTTAAGAGAGTTCTGTTAGGATGGGTGTCATGTTGGCGGATTAACGCGGGATTCGTGGAGGAGCTGTAATTGAGGCGTAAGATTGATTTGATTTGTCTGACTATTTTTCCCTTGAGCTAGGCGTCATAGCATCTCTCCGCTCAATTTAGTATGGTAACATGCTCCAAAGCCTCCTCTTCAAACAGGTAGACGGGCATTTTGAAAGAAGAAGCCCTGTGGGTCCTCCACAGTTTATATAGCTTAGGAGTGATTTCACAAGGATTGTGAAATAATTCTCCGCCGATTGGGCATATGTCTTCCTGTCCCCTACAGTATTTCGGGATGACCAATACCGTGAATTTGAACAACGTTCTGGTCGACCAGGATAAGACGTGCGAACGACTGTGGCTGTCACCCAATATTGACCTTTGTAGGTGATAAGGGGTATTGAAAAGTCAACAGTAACGGGGATTTGGCTTGTCAGGAGTTTCCCGGCGAGGGGAAATTATAAATGTTTTGTAACGGAAAAATCTTTCTGTTGGAGATTTTCATAATGACAGCTAATTTCGTATTTCTGTTCATACAATAAATAGTGCCATTTTTAGATGTGTTTCTTATTCATCAGGAGTAGAAATGAAAAGAATATTTGCGAGAGACGTTAAGGAATGACAGAATGGAACTTTGATTTTTCGGTTAGCAGCTTGTACGTAGAATGGACCCGTTCCTCATCAAGTGACTGGAGTGTCTTCAACTCCTAGACTTTTTCAAGTGCATTACTGAGAAAAATGGTTCTGTGCTCAGTAAGAAGCTTAGGAGGTAGTGATCGCAGTATATGCTATACATCGGGAAATGACATGTCGCTGACATTCCCATGGAGGGTGCAGCGATATGGAGGTAAACGAATGAGAACGACGTTACGGGCCTTTGCGGGATTTGCCCCCGGGCCGTTGGGCACCTGGGTGTTCGGTTTTGCTTGGTCGACGAATCGATATATTTGCAAGGACCCTCAGGTGTAGAGAAGTAAGTAAAGAATAGGTACCAGGTCTAGGAGTAGTAGGGACCGCGGTGGGTTCGGGCTGGGAACCTGATAGATGGAAATTGTTGTTGAGTGTGGTTTTTGACACACCTTGGTTTGAAACATCGTATTTCATTAAAGGCTTTTCCATAAAAAATTTTACCACAAAACTCGTCTCCTGATGAATCAGCATAAACAATAAAAGCAATGAGACTAAACGTAAATAACAGAGAGCCTGGATAAGGCCGTTATTTCATTAAAAGGGTAATCCTTCTCTTCCACAACAGTCACAGTCCAGAGACCCAAACAACCACCCGAACCCCACCCCGTCAGGTGATTGGGCTGTGGATTGCCGTCGGAAGATCCTCCCAGAACTCTACGTCCGTTTACTCTCCGTGTACCGCATGGAACCTAATAGTCTTCACGCAAGAGCCTGAGGATATACACCCAAAATGCAGAACAGCCTCCATGAGTGGTTAGCAAAAGTTCGGGTTCCCTACAATTGGCGGCCGGTCCAGTTAAGCGTAAATGACCCGGTTTTTCACTGACCTCATCCACGGGGGGGGAAAGGGGAAATGTGGGGCTGAACTGAAAACCCATGCGGGAAAGAGACAGCCGGATAAGCCCATGGGGCCTGTGGAATGGGAAAAAGGGAGCAATCCTTATACAAATTAATTGAAGGACTTATGTGTGGAAATTCAAAAAAAAAAAAAAAAAAAAAAAGGCGGTTTTTCGCTCTAGACACTTGAAGCAGTATATCACCCGCCCAACAAGTATCCCAGAGAGCCCAACACAGCCAACAGCAAGGTAACCGACTGCGGGTGGGATCTAATAATAATAATATATAACTAATAATCAATATAATTAATAATAATATAATCATAAATATATAATATAATAATAATAATAATATAATAAATATAATAATAATAATAATAATAATAATATAAATTAATAAAAGAATAATAGAAATAAATAGATAATAATAAATAATAAATAATAAATAATAAATAAAAAAAAATAATAATAATATTATAACAATTAATTATAATCATAGAAAATAATATTTACTAATAAATTAAATAATAAAATGAAAAAAAAAACATAGTAACAATAATAATAATAAGTAAGAAAAATAATGATTTTTTTTTTTTTGAGTGGATGTAATGAGATTCCACAGCACACACGAATTGGCTATACGTGTTTGGAAATAACCGACAGCGGAACCCCTAACTGAACAAAAGAGGAACAAGGCGAAGATGGTTAGATCTTCTAAAAGATGTTCAGTTCCAATAGGAAGACAAAAATGAGATCACTACGAAAATGAGAAGATTCGATAAGATGTGCTGAGCGATGCTGAAGACGGTGTATTATTATAATAGATAATATAATAAATAATAATAATAATAATATACTATAAATAATAATAATAATCAATGAATATAATAATAATAATAATAACGATAAAAATATTAATATTAAAAATATCAGTATTAATGTTATAAATAATAATAGTATTAATACTAATATTTTTTTTTTTAGTGGATGTACAGGGATCTCCACAGCACACAAGAATGTGGCTATACCGTGTTAGGAAACTAACGAAAGGGGAAACCCCTAAACGAAACGAAAGAGGAACAAGGCTGAGTGGTTAGATCTTATACAAGCATGTTCAGTTCCAAGAAGGAAGTAAATACAATCACTACGAATAATGAGATTGATTCGGATAATGATGTCGGAAGCCGAGCTGAAGGGTATAGTTACACGTCAGGAAAGAACTTGCTTCGAGGGTCGAATGCAACGCAATCACAAAGAGATAAACGACCTGAAGAGGACAACTGAGGAAGCACAATGGCAGTCGGGGAACCCCCGCGACATAAGAAATCCAATGGATGATAATTTGTAATGACCCAAGACGCAAACGACCAGGCCCACCTCCGGAGGCGACTCTTCCTACTAGATGAAAACCACCGGCCAAGGACGGGTTTGACATTCCGAAGTTTGGCGCCAAGAGCATCCTCCGCCCAACATGACTGCCAGCCAGAGAGGAACCCCCGAAGCAAAAGAGATGGAGAAATCTGTAGCAGGAAATGGCCCAGTCGCACAGCAGGAGGAAGGTATTGGGCACACGACACCCCGTTTGCAGCCGCCTGTTTGGCTTCCCCATCGGCCTGTTCATAATAATATAATAATAATAAAAATAATAATATAATATAATAATAATAATAATAAATAATAATAATAATAATATATAATTAAATAATAATAATAATAATAATATAAATAACCATTTTTTTTTTTTTTTTTTTGGAGTGGATGTACACGGGATCTCCAAGCACACAAGATGCGGCTAAGACCCGTGTTTAGCAAGTAACGACAGGGAAAAGCCCTAACGAAACGAAGAGAGTAACTAAGCCTGAGATGGTTAGATCTTATCCAAGATGTTCAGTTCCAAGAGGAAGGCAAAAATGCGATCATTACAAAAATGAGATGATTCGGATAAGATGTGTGAAGGCGATGCTGAAGAGGTATGGTTGGCACGTAAGGAAAGAACTTGCTTCGAAGGGTCGAGATGGCAACGCAATCCACAAAGAGATGAACGACCGTGAGAGGACAACTGGAGGAAGCAAAATGGGCAGGACGGAACCCCCCCCTACATAAAGAATATCCATGTCTGAATTTGATGCCAAGAGCAATCGAGCCCAGGACACCTCCCAGGAGGCGACTCCATCCTAGCAAAGAGATGAAGACACCGCCAAGAGGGTTTGACATTCGAAATTTAGCGCCCGAGCATCCTGCCGCTCAACATGACTGCCAGCCAAGAGAGGTACCCCGACGCAGAGGAGATGAGTAAAGTCTGTAGCAGGGAAATTGCCCGCGCACAGCAGGAGGAAGTGTAACGGCACTCGACATCCCCGTGTGTAGCCGCCTTTTGGGCTTCCCATCGCCCCGTATCGTTGCCAGACACCCACATGGGAGGGAACCCAACAAATCAATGTTATGTACACTGAAATCTGCAAGGGACTGTTGAGATGGCACAGACCAACGGGTACGGGTTGACCGGTCAAGAAACGACTGGAGAGCGAAATTATCTAAATGAAAAGATGTGGTATATATTAACCCCCACTGGGCGAAGGTACTGATCCTGTTCACCGCCATGGACTTGCTATTAGTTTAGCTGAAAAAAACACAAATAGGGGAGGGTGTGGATTAGAGTGATTCCGGAAACACAGTGAAGCTCCCACCTTCCTCCGTCTTGAACCATCGGTGTCAACCGCTATAGAGTCGCTATGGACTCCGCGTGAGAGACCAATAGAATCCTCCGCGTGAGATACAAAGTGCCTCCCACTTACTCAAAGACTTGATCCCATTGCAGAGAGCAGGAGGCGAAAATACCCACTGTGAATGGGAGGAGGTAAAATCAATGCATGACCGCTCGCTGAGGAAGATCGAGGAAAGCGAAGATGGAGGTAGCAACCCCAGCAAATGGCCAATAAGAAGGGTTGTGACGGACACGCTCTATTATAGATGTCAAGGCCGACGAGGTAGGAACCTGAATACGGATGAACAGGGAGCACATGCGCTGCTCCCTCCGCAGGGACAGTGGCATCACCCCGGCCTCCACCTCCAGGCTTTCCCTCGGAGAGGAACGAAATGCTCCCGTGGCAATTCGCAGACCTTCAGTCTGAATAGGGTCAAGAAGACGGAGGTAGAACCGGAAGGTCTGCCCATATATGGCACAACCATAGTCTAATTTAGCCCGCCACAACATGACATAAAGGTGGAGCATGTTATGTGTCCGCACCCCAAGACTTTGGAGAAGAGGTTCGCAAAAGATCTAAAGAACGATGGCAATTAGCTTTGAGGAGAGTAATATGAGGAAGGTATGCGAGACGCTCATCGAGCACCAGACCCAGGAACCGCACCCTCGGCTCCCACACGGATAGGGGAGCCATCATAAAATTAACTTTGAAGGCAATTGTAGGCGACCCCGCTACGACGAGGATTTTTCGGAAAAGCACGGCTGTGGTTTTCGACGTGAGAATGTAAACCCACGCGCAGAGCACCAGGAGGAAACCTATCGATTGACAACCTGAAGGTGACGGTTCCATGACAAAGGAATTTTAGCCCAGAGATGTACGGGCAAGATCGTCCAACATACGCATGAGCAGCGCACAGGAGTCGGGATCGGAATCGACCACCATTGAAACCAAATAGCGAAAGCACACGCTCAGTACACTGCCCTGCGCACCCCTTCGTCCAGGACAAAAACACTCGACAGCTGGCACCACAACGTTGACCCTGAAACGAAAACGGTCCGATCATCAACAACTGAAGGATATCACGGGGAAGTTGCCCCTAATGTCCCTAAGAGTCGGAGGCTCCGCAAAACACCCAAGCCTCTACGTGCTATCATACGGCCTTTCGAGGTCAAAGTAGACGTGTGGCCAGGGTCAGCTTTGTTTGGAAGCACATGACTCACGAAATGTGTGATCTCAACGAAGAGAGGTCCTGTGTAGGAGCCGCGTGTCCGTACGAAAACCAATATTCGTAGCTCGGAAAAATGCATTGGAGTTTGCTCCAACGTGGAACAGACGGAAGCTCACCAATCTCCTTCCATGAGCTTTACATGTATTTCGCAGTCAATGAATAGGGTCGATTGTTATTCGAAAAGTCGGGTCCTTCCTCATGGTATTGCGGATTAGGGGTACATATACCTTCAGTAGACCAGACAGCGAGGGAAATACCTCCACCTCCACCCTTCATTCTTTCCTTTAAATACTGTATAGCAGAGGAAGTGAAGGAATCAGGCAGTATGGATGAGCATGTCGAAGCATCTGAAAGAGATGTCCGCTCAGGGCCAGGCGCTCCACACTCTCTTTGCAAAGCTTGATATGGGCGTCCTAGGAACCGCCCTGGTGAATAAGCCGTTGTATTGGAAGGTCGTTTCAGGCGGAACATGATAAATCAGAATACTCTTCACGCCGTCCAAGTCTGCGTACTTCAGAACGAATAGAGGTTCAGGGATCACGGGAAGCCGCTAGGATGCATGGACACGAAAGTCATAACCAACCATTCGATCTCCGCCATCAGACCCCGCGGGAGCAGCAGATCTGACATCAGAGTTGCGGCCGTGAATCGAGGATAATAAGGCGGCGATCAGAATGGTGTTTTCGTGAAATTTTTTTCGCACCTTTTTATAACTGATGATAACAGGCGTAGAAGAATTAAACGGTGGACAAGCGTAGTGTGCGAAAATTACGGTTTCCGCTACGGCGGATTAATACGCCGGAGCGGGCCCGCGAAGCTTAAGACAGAAATCAGTTGGGACAGGTGTGAGAGTCTGTTTACTACAGCTATACAACTTACGCTTTTCAAGATTAGCCCAATCCATTTCCCTTGTTCCGCCAGGGTATTGGATTCGGGAACAAATGAACGGGTATATTTTAATTATATTTTTTATTATTTCGTTAAATATATTTAATTCCATTACTCCTTTGTTATAAATTGATGCAAAATAATAATAAACATACCTAAATATAATCAACTTTTTTTTTGTATTTAACTATGATTTCAAATTAAAATTAAGGCCAAATTATAATTTTTCCGAGTTTTTAACCATAAAATATTCGAAATTTTGATATATCAAACGAATTCGGAAAAGGAAATCAATATAATTGTTAAATCTTAAATGTATTTATTTATTTAAAGTAAATATCTTCCAAAAAATTAA